>CM042181.1:1653132-1724605 GCA_023376005.1 Doryteuthis pealeii | reverse complement strand
AGAGAGAAGATAGATTATAGTATGGTAGGAATTTACCACTGAGGAAGAATGAAATACCCTAGGAGAGTGACTCTCCTTTACTTTCTTGACACTTTACAGAAGTAATTTCTTAGTCACGGCAAGAGAGCATGAAGATGTCTGGGAAGTTAAATAACCAGAACTAATTAATATCCTACTCATGTTAATCTTATTTCAGCAAACGGAGGCATTAATTGCCCGTATATACTTGTTGAAAACAATTCAAAAAAATGATTTAAAGGAGCTGAGATATCTGATCCATATTCCAAGAACTTAGGCCAGTGGAAAAATTTTTTGTTGGCTCATGCCCAACCGTAAGAATGTTGTCACTTGTTGAAAGGCTATTATAGCTGAAAGTGAAGCTAGATAAATAGTAGGCCCTCTATTTCTAAAAGATGTTTATAGAATCTATGGGGGTTTTTAAAATTATTTCCACAATTAATGATGTTAGAAAGCACAGACTGCTCTAAGCAGTGATCTTCTGATGGCTGTTTAATTGTTCAAAAAGAACAGTAGCTCTCACCTGAATATCACTCTCTTTTATGTGAATGTCTGTATCTATTATGTATCGATCTCCAGAGTACGGTCGACAATCAGACAGCACTGGGAATTTCTTTTGTTCAGCATGGTGTATACAAATGCAACCTCTGTGGATTCTCCCGGAGTATCTCTGTGAATTTCGAAGAAGAGGTTAAAAGAGTCATTCAATGAGGATCTCACGGAGTTTGATTTGCAACCCGTCAGTCTATTTTGCAACCGTGCAGTTAACAAGGGCTGACACGAATTACTGGGTTCAAATGAGCTTTATTAAGAGTCTCCTCGCAGCGTTGAAGCGGGAGCTCCGATGCTTAAAACTCCCAAGAGAACTTTACGGGATGGAAACGCCTCAGACGCATGTGCGCACTAAGTGTGTGCATGAATAATATTCTATCGCATTGAGCTTTGTTTAGAAACTTTTTTAAAGAATACCCGGGAGCCCCAAACAGATTGGTTGAAAAAGCGAAGGTTCTTCATCATATGGCATCGTACCTCCTAAGGGAGGCGTCGCTGTACGAATAACTCTTGTTACCCTGGAACTTTATATTGTGCATACATATTTATATCGAATCGTTAGTGGGGCGGGGTCGCTTAGAAGACATGAATGGGATTTTAGAACTATGTAATTCCCACGTTGGATATAAGATAAGAAACATCGCATTATCACTCATGTAATAAGTTGATCTTGATGTAAGTAGCCATGGGACTTCGTTAGGATGCCACTCTAAAGGGCCCTTCGTCGCAAGCCCGGTGCCGGGCTCACACGAATCAGTTGAGATTTTTCGCGATTGTCACCCATCTAGTCATAAGGTATGGACCCCTTTACACGTCATGTAGGTTTAAAATCATTCACATTGGCTATCTTCAGGAATTACTTTTGATTGCAATAGAAAGATGCTTACTCCAGAGTTCGTGCAAAAGGCGTGTGGTTCTTCAGGGCTATGGATCAGTATCCCTCTTCCTGAGGACGCTGTCCGATAACTCCCTGGTACTTTATGTTGTGGATCATGTTTTATCTTCGAGTGGTTACGTGAGTGGGGGGTCAGGTAAAAGGCACATGTTTGATTTTATACTATAATCTCACCTGATAAGACGGGATACATCGAGTTCCTCAGTAAAGTTGGTCTGAGAAAAGTAACCTTCGGTTCGGACTCTTTTAGAGTCCTCATTGAAACCGTGAGTTGTATAGGATACATCTTGGGACCACAGACGCACTAGAAACTAAATAGGAACGACAATATAAAGAAGATATTTATTTGCTTAAACATTATTTTAACACTACCGCACACAACACAACATATATATTAATTATATATATAATCTATATAAAGATCTCTATATTCATTATTATATATAGGATGCTTTAAATACGTTTAAGAATTGTAACCTGATAGTATTAAGAAAATCAGTAACTGTAAAGATAATTAGTTATTAAACCCAGTCAGTTTATTAAAATCATTATGCAAATAATTCCCTCCACATACTATGTAAAATCTTTTATTTCTTAGAGAATAGTAACCACCGAAATATAGGATTATTATAACTCCATGGAACTTTATGTTGTGGATCATATTTGATTCGAGTGTTTTTAGTGGGTGGGCGTCAGGAAAGAGACACACTGATGGGATTTTAGGACTATGAAATCTCATCTACAGATAACGGATACATCGATTCTCAGTTAAGTTGTGGGCCTGCGAAGAACCAATGGGCTTCGGTTATGGGCTCTTTAGCGGTCCTTCTTGAAGCCTGAGCCGCAAGGATAACTTGGAGACAGGACCACAGAAACTAAGATAAGAGGAATATACAAATATTACTTATTTAATGTTATTTTAACACACACACACACACACACACACACACACACATATAATATTTAAATATATATATATATATATATATATATATATATATATATATATAATATATACTATATATAGATAATTTTATACGTCACCAATACAAAGTTCGTCTTAGCAAAGGTTTCGGATGTTATCCATCATTCAGAGTCGTTGACTTTTTTGAAAAAATTGGACAGTTTTTTAACCCGTGCCTCGTGTGTACGTGTATCCGTTATCGTTCTTTGCGCACTTTTACTCTCTTCATTCACCGGCGTTCCTATTTGTTTGTCATTGCGTCTCGTGTTTTATTGATATTTTTTTAAATATATATTAGGATTGGCTTTTAATACGTTTAAGAATAAACCTGATAGTATTAGAATCAGTAACTGTAACTAATTAGTTATTAAACCCAGTTTTGTGAAAAATCTTTATTTTTAGGTATATGTCACCCGAAATATCGGAATTAATCAAACCAGGGACAGAACAGCTGAAAATAAAAATCTTTTTTTTTTTTTTGGGGGGGTTCTTTTTTTCCATGCTTCAAAATCCAAAAACACAACGTTCACAAAAACAAAGTTTATACATAACATTATATGTAAAATAAAGGAAATTAATCCGACAGTGTGAATTTTGATATATTGAAAAAACAAATGATGTTTACAAATGCTTGGGTTCATCAGGAGAGAATGTGCACACATTTCATTTTCATCCCGTATTTGCTCTTGTTGATGACCGATCGAAACATATTCCGACGGACATCACAACAGTTAGGCGGGGGCCGATGTGCAGTTAAAACCGTTGAGAGGAAGGCCCCAAAAACGGTGCACATTCTCTCCTGATGATCCCAAGCATTTGTAAACATCATTTGTTTATTCAATATATCATAAAATTAATATACATATATATTAATATATATTATATTATATATATATATATATATATATATATATATATATATTATTTTCTCAGGTATGGACGATATATTTAAGGGGTAATGTCTGATTACAACAAAAAGACCCCGAAACTTACAATTCCTTACCACATAAGTAATTTTGGACAATGGAATGACGTATGAAGGAATTCTGCCTGAGATTAGAGAACAAATTGATTAAGTGCCCCTACTCGTTTCAATACTTTTATCCGATCTTACATAATCTCTGGAGGCTTTTTTAGTTATGAACCGTATATCATGCGGACGCTGTTCGATTAGTACAATAACTCCCTAATCCCTAGGGTCCTCCTTGAAATCGGAGCCGATGTTAACACTAGGGATAACTTCTGACAGACCCCAGTCATGTATGCCCTTAAGCATGTGCCTCAAAATCTTCGCTTTGTAGTTTTAGATCTTTTTGATGAATAGGATAATACGCAGATTGTTCGTCAGCTATGGACTTTACATCTTGGGGGTGCTGTCCATATATGAAGGAATTCTACCCGTGACGTATGAAGGAATGCTGTCCGATTAGCACAAAGAATCCTACCCGTGACAAAAAGAAAACAAAAGTTGTTATTCACAAATGAATTGAGTGCCTTTATTCATTTCAATGCTTTTTTGAGAGAAAGAAAGAAAGAAAGAAAAGAGTAGGGGATAGATAGAGAAGATGTGAGCGCGCGGAAGCGATAACGATAATCTGTTTCAATCGAAAATAATGAAAAGATAGAAAGAAAGAGAGTAGGAGAAAGATAGAGAAGATGTGAGCGCGTGGAAGTGATAACGATAATCTGTTTCAATCGAACATAATGAAAATATGAAAAGAAAGAAAGAAAGAAGAGTGAAAGTTAAATCAAGATTATTATACATTTTACATATTGAACTATAGCAATAGCTCTTAAGTTTAAGGTCTCGTTTTTACGTGGGCGCATAAAAATTGCGTCGATTTGGGGGGGGGGCTGGGATCGACGCTATTAATTGTACTTTACCGGTCTAGTGGCCGAAGCACACTGGACCCCCAGCCGAGGCCGGGTGGATTAGGTAAGAATCAGAGCATAGTAACTGGAACAGATACTACACTCCTGATCCCCTCTAGTCCAGAAGGGAATTCTACCTGAGGTAATAGAAGAAAATCGTTCATTTTCACAAATCATTCTGATCCCGGGCATCATGAAAATCTGCATACCATTGAAAAAGATATAATTCAAAACACCATTAAGGTACCAAAACGCGTTAATTAAAAAAAACAAGTTTAGAAAACATTGTTATCATTGCTTTTACATATTGTTATATTACTTATAATAATCTAATTATTACAACGTTTAATTCTTAACCAGATTGTATTACAAGTTGATAATGGTCTGAAGATTAGGGAACAAGTGTATCAATATATTAATATCTATTAATAATGGAGATTCGCTTCCAGTTTTTGTGTGTATCAAAAATTACGTCACTGCTTACGCAAATCATCAATAATATAGAATAAATATACTCAAAAATTTGAGCATGCAACATTAGATGGTCCTCATTGTTTTTTAAAACAAGTTTTAATAAATACATGACTGGTATTATATATCTATATATAGTTTGTTTTATTTTAATACATATTTAAAGTCTACATTTCAAATTGTTTTATTTTTTAATCCTCTAATGAATTTGATGATTTTACTTACTTAGGGTACAAACTCGCTGACATTGAATTTTAGGCAATATGTTTCAAAAATCTATTTCTACATTGCCCAGAGGGTGTTTTTTATTTTGTACTAGTAATTATATAATATATAAAATTATGTATAGTTTTTTCAGCACAAATAGTGACGTCGTCAGTTGCTTTCTTTGGAAAATTTAAAATTCTAGTGGGGAGTCCATTTTTTGTTGTGGCTAACACGCAGATCAGTGGTATCGTAGAGAGCTATTCGAACACCAGACCCGTTATTACGTTTAATTTTGGTCTAGCATTCTTGGGAAATGTATGAACCCCTACCCCCTCAGCTATGGGTGAACTAATCTAACTACTGTAGTTCTAAAAGAATGGATTTGGTATTAAATAACCCAAGAATGTTGAAGTGCCGTAAAACAAATAAACCAAACCAAACCGATCCATTTTCATCAATTCAATTCACTGACATTCCCATAAAATGGCCAGGAGTTGGTGCTGACCACGACTCCTGGCTATTTTGCTTGGTTTATCATGGGATTAGTTGAATTAATGAGAATGGGCAACGTCTCCTTGAGGTCTGCACATACCACAACCCATGAATCCAGAACTCATATTTTCAATGAAAACCTCGTCACTGGAGACACCCACATTCTGGCCGCTGGCACTAGTTGGACCTGGCACGGCGCTCTGACCTCAGCAGCGTCCTTTAAACTCGTAGCTTTCACAGGGCAGACTGTTGTTGTATACCCTACTCATTACTTTCTTCTATTCTTTTGCTGTTCATCTTCTAACGTCTCTTCTAGCGTCTCTGAACTTCGTGATGGTGACTTTGTCTTGGTGGTCGGTCGCACTCAACTCATTTCTTCTTCTGTCTGTCCATCTTTACTATCTAGGTTTTCTTCTATTCTTCTTCTGGCGACTCTTCTATCGTCTTGGTGGTCGGTCGCACTCAACTCATTTCTTCTCTGTCCATCTTTTCTATCTTAGGTTTCTTCTATTCTTCTTCTGGCGACTCTTCTATCGTCTTGGTGGTCGGTCGCACTCAACTCATTTCTTCTTCTGTCCATCTTTTCTATCTTAGGTTTTCTTCTATTCTTCTTCTGGCGACTCTTCTATCGTCTTGGTGGTCGGTCGCACTCAACTCATTTCTTCTTCTGTCCATCTTTACTATCTTAGGTTCTTCTTCTATTCTTCTTCTGGCGGCTCTTCTATCGTCTTGGTGGTCGGTCGCACTCAACTCATTTCTTCTTCTGTCCATCTTTTCTATCTTAGGTTTTCTTCTATTCTCTTCTGGCGACTCTTCTATCGTCTTGGTGGTCGGTCGCACTCAACTCATTTCTTCTTCTAATCAGTCTTGTTACCAAGACACCCATTAATCACAAGACCGTGTTATTTTTCTTAAGCTTTTATTTCCTTAACTATAAATTTCATGTAACTAAATATCTGACTAACATAGCGCGCGTATGCAGTGTGAGCTCCAGTTAAGGCAGGTCATCCTCTCTGCCCGACGTCCAACTGAAAACTGAGGACCCAACCAGGTCCCACGTGACTTCACATATTTCGCGGGCTTTCTGTACTATTCCATGAAAAGTCCCGCCCATGATATGAAAAGGGCCACCCCTTTAGAATGTCAGGGGATTGACAATAATCTTATGCAATCGCATATATTATGTAACTCTGTGACTCAGACCACTCCCTCGTCTGCTGTAGACTAAAAACTCCTAATAAAAAATTTCCACAGAGTCAAATCAAATGGACACACTTGTGTGGATAATGCCAAAGCAGCTGACCCAACCAAAGCTGCTGCCTTCGTCTATGCCATACAGAGGTCCCTCCACCTTCTCTCACAGTGTTGCCCTGCCCAGCAATATTGAGATGGCCTAAGCATCATCATCCATAACACACTGACCGTTTTTGGCAAAAGAGTGCGTAGGTCCAATGTATTACCATATTTAAAAAAGAATCAAATCGACTTGATTCCGTATTAGACATTTTCTGAGATCCGAAAAAAATTTGAAAAAACAATATCCAAACAAGTAAGAACACTCAAATCTATATGTGGATGTTTTCTTTTATCTAAGGTAATATTCGAGTGTACGTGTTTACTTTAGTCAGAGTGGACCTGGAAGTAATAATGATAGAGGGGTACTGCACACTCCTCATAGCTCCAGAATTGGACTTTCTCTATTAGGAGCAGGTTGGTTTTTATAAATTTGTATAATGTGTGAAAAAGAGATATAGTGATTTTAATAAGATAAATATATATTACCATATTTAAAAAAATCAAATCGACTTGATTCTGTATTCGACATTTTCTGAGATCCGAAAAAAAAAAAAAACAAGAAGAAAAAACCCATCCAAATGAGTAAGAACACTCAAATCTATATGTGAATGTCTTCTTTTATCTAAGGCAATATTCGAGAGTACGTGTTTACTTTAGTCAGAGTGGACCTGGGAGTAATGATGGTGGACGAATACTCTACACTCCTCATAGTTCCAGAATTAGACCTTCAATATCAGGAACAGTTTAACATCATATCTAGAACACAAGAAAAGTATTTTAATAATTTGATATATTTAGATAGAAAAATCGGTTAATTTTTATGAATTTGTATAATGTGTGAAAAAGAGATATAGTGATTTTAATAAAATAAATATATATTACCATATTAAAATAGAATCAAATCGACTTGATTCCGTATTAGACATTTTCTGAGATCCGAAAAATTAAAAAACAATATCCAAACGAGTAAGAACACTCACATCTATATGTGGATGTTTACTTTTATCTAAAGTAATATTCGAGAGTACATGTTTACTTTAGTCAGAGTCGACCTGGGAGTAATAATGATGGACGAATGATCCACACTCCTCGTAGCTCCAGAATTGAAACTTCACTATTAGGAGCAGGTTCATTTGTATAATGTGTGAAAAAGAGATATAGTGATTTTAATAAAATAAATATATATTACCATATTAAAAAAGAGTCAAATCAACTTGATTCTGTATTAGACATTTTCTAAGATCCGAAAAAAACCCAAGAAAACCCCATCCAAATGAGTAAGAACACTCAAATCTATATGTGGATGTCTTCTTTTATCTAAGGCAATATTCAAGAGTACGTGTTTAATTTAGTCAGGGTGGACCTGGGAGTAATAATGATGGAGGCGTACTGCACACTCCTCATAGCTCCAGAATTGCACCTTCAATATTAGGAGCTGTTTAAGGACATATCCAGGACACAAGATTAGTATTTAAGAAACTTAATATCTATTAATGATGGAGATTCGCTTACGGTTTTTGTCTGTAACAAAAATTACGTCACTGCTTACTTCACATTACCCAAAATCGTCATAACATAGAATAAATACGGAATCAAAAAATTGTTTTTTAAAACAAGTTTTGATAAATACATGACTGGTATTATATATCTATATATAGTTTGTTTTATTTTAATACATATTTAAAGTTTACATTTCAAATTGTTTTATTTTTTAATCCCTTAATGAATTTGATGGTTTTACTTACTTAGGGTACAAACTCGCTGACATTGAATTTTTTACTCCCACCTCTCAGGCAATATGTTTCAAAAATCTGTTTTTACATCGTCCGGGGGGCGTTTTTTTATTTTGTACTAGTATTTAGAAAGAAAAATAAGTTCATTTGTATAATGTGGGAAAAAAAGATGTGATTTTGATAAAATAAATATATATTACCATATTACCAAAGAATCAAATCGACTTGATTCCGTATAAGATATTTTCTGATATCAGAAAAAAAAACCTACCCCCCCCCTCCAAATGAGTAAGAACACTCAAATCTATATGTGGAAATTAACGCGGTTTTCTATTATCTAAAGACAGAATTCCCCCATACGTGGTTTTATTGTCTAAAATGATTACAGTCTCTAGGCAATGTAAACTCCGGGTATTCTTGGTCTAATCTGACAATGCCCCCACAGTATACCGTCCATAGCTGTAAATCATTCACTGTTTATACATTTTAAAAGGACTCCGTACTCAGAAGTGCTAAAACACCATTAAAATATCATGAGATAGTGTCTTATATTATAACAAATTATATTATATCTATTAATAATGAAGATTCGCTCTATTTGTCTGTAACAAAGACTACCTCACTGCTTACGTCACATTACCCAAAATCGTCATAACATAGAATAAATGCACTCAAAATTTGAACATGCAACATTAGACAGTCCTCATTGTTTTTTTTAAAACAAGTTTTAATAAATACATGACTGGTCTTATATATCTATATATAGTTTGTTTTATTTCAATGCGGATCACACCACTACTTAGACTTTTCCCTAACTAAACCACCATCATGGTTCCACGTCATAACCATTGTGTCACATATTCCTAATTAATTAATTAATTATTAGTCCAATCTTCTATTAATAATGGAGATTCGCTTCCTGTTTTTGTCTGTAACAAAAACTACGTCACTGCTTACGTCACATTACCCAAAATCGTCATAACATAGAATAAATACACTCAAAATTTAAACATGCAACATTAGACAGTCCTCATTGGTTTTTTAAAACAAGTTTTAATAAATACATGACTGGTATTATATATCTATATATAGTTTGTTTTATGTTAATACATATTTAAAGTTTACATTTCAAATTGTTTTATTTTTTAATCCTCTAATGAATTTGATGATTTTACTTACTTAGGGTACAAACTCTCTGACAATGAATTTTTAAATTCCACGCCCTCAGGCAATATCTTTCAAAAATTCATTTTTACATCGCCCGGAGGGTGTTTTTTATTTTGTACTAGTATTAATAATTTGCATAAATTTTTATTTTGTACTAGTAATAATAATTTGCAAACATATCTATTTTACCCACAGATGAGGCCCTAAACATGAATTTTTAAATCCCACACCATCAGGCAATATCTTTCAAAAATTCATTTTTACATCGCCCGGAGGGTGTTTTTTTATTTTGCTAGTATAAATAACACATTAATATTCTGCAGATACTTTGTAAGATCTGGCTTGATATTTTCATCTTAAAAAAGACATTTAATAATCTATTATGTTAAAAAGAAATAATATTTTCGTCTTTATAAATTTACGTTGTGTGTTAAAAAGAGACATAGCGACTTGAATATAAACTATATTGAAACATATATTGTGAAAACACTATTAAAAATCATGTTGACTGTATCAGCAACTTTGAGGAATCTGATTTGGTTTGCTTTGTTTTACGGCATATCAACCTCAGTGGGTCATTTAATGCCGATAAAGTTTTGAAATAAATCAATTCTTAATGGATAATACAATTTTTTATAAAATACATTTTTCTATTTAACCCATAGATGGGACCCTAACAGGTACTACCACTCCGGGTCAGAGTGGACCAGGGAGCAATGGTGACGAAGGGGTGCTCCACATTCCCCAAACCTCCAACACTGGAACCTCACCATCAGATAGAGTTTAACGTCATTCCCAGGACATGTAGACCCGCAGCCACCACCTTCTAGCATCCATATGATAAAAAGGGATTGGGGCTTGCCATAAGGGCAATATGGTTGGGAAAATCATATAGGTGCTAGGGCTTGACGTGATCAGCCGATTGATCGGAGGAGGCCTCTCCGACCGCCCGTCTAGCCCAAGATAGGGCCAAAGTGGAGTATTGCATGTCATGAACTGCTCATCCACCTGGGCTTTATCCTTAAGCATCACGGGTCGCCACCCACGGCCAACAGGTGGCCCCATTGGGGGAGTCTTACCCCTCTGCAGAGGTGCAGTCGGTGTATTCTAACGCCCCAGCAGACAGGGCGGTTATTTCATTGTCCAAATCACCTCAGTCGCTAGGCACTGTAAGCTCTGGGTTATTATTGGACCAATCTGATTGTGCCCCTACTGTAAAACATTCACTGTTTCTACATTTTGGTTGGTCTCCGTACTGCGTAAGAAGGACTAAAACCTGATTGCGAATACGTTCAGGCACTTGCTTAAGGGCATACATGGTTGGAGTCCGTCTGAAGTAATCCTTGGAGTTAGGATCAGCACCGGATTCAAGGAGGATCTTAATGAGCTCAACGGAGCCCCAGGCTTGTGTTTTCAGCAAATTGATTGCACGGTACAAGATAGACTTACGGAGTCGGAATCGGATATCTGCTCTTACTACTTCTTTGACTACCTCGTTAAATTGGCTGTGGTAATCCTGGGAAAAATTCCCAGTCTTCATTGTAGACGTCATATACAGAAAAGTGTCGACTAATTCGTGATAACTGCTGTCAACAAGATAAGGATTCTGATACACATTATCTTTCACTTCTCTCCACGCCTTCACGGCTGCCTGGGATATTATTTTGAAAATAGAAAACGTCCCGTATTCAAAGAGGTTATTTTGAAGGCCACCTTTGCCAAGTTCATTAAAAAGAAATTTGAACGAGCGAAAATTGTCGGTCACAGGGACTGAGAGTTCTTGGAAATACTCTTGAATATAATCAATTAACTGTCGAACTTTCTCTATGTCGTTTGCCTTTTTGGCAATCAGTGCCGTTTGCAACAGAAGTAGCATATAGAGTCTGTTATTTCTTCCTATGATTCTTTCAACGACCAGAATACTCTGGAAAGCAAGATTTAAAGGTTTGTCTTGTAGATTTTCCAATTCTGTCTCTGTGGTAAATTCTTGGGAAAACCCAAAAACCTCTCGAGCAGGAATCTGACAGTTCTTGGGTAAATTCTTCTCCGTCCTCAACCGTATCGCTTCCCTCCATGGCACTATATCTGACATTTGAGCCCCCAGGAAACGGGCATTCATGATTTCTAAAGCCTCTATTTTATCTAACGCAGAACAGTCGGGATGCTGGGTGAAATATTTAAAGCTTTCATCGTCTTTATTGATAGTAGACCAAATTAAAGGGTTCATGCCTTCGTGGCTTTGAATTTTAAAATCAGCACCGGCCTTTACTAGGTGAATTACGCTTTCTCTGTGTTTCCTAGCAACGGCGATATGAAGGGCGGTAAAGCCCTCCTCATCCTGCTGGTTAACGTTCGCGCCCAGACTGATCAGGAACTTGCAGATTTCGCTATTCGATGTCGACTCCATTAGAGGGCTCCTTCCATTAAAGCCCAAGCAATTAATATTGGCTCCCATCGCTACTATCAGTTTCACGGACATTAGATTCTCGTGGTATGCAGCTAGTGCTAGCGGCGTGAAGCTACCGTCGATTTTGTCGTTGATGTCGGATAGATGTTGCAGGATTAGTAGGATCATCTCTGGATTACCGACTTTTATGGCGGCAATGAGTGGGTGCCGGCATTTTTTCCAGCGTTCGGACATTTTTTCGGTTCCCTCAAGGAGGGCGCGTTCTATAAGGTAGCTGGAGATTTCGACGTTGTTATACTTAACTGCTAAATAGAGAGGAATGAAACCATTGATCGAAGAATTTACCATGTTGATACATTCTTCGGGCTGAAAGGTGTCGAAGATTTCCATGATTTCGCCCAAGGAATTATCCTTGACTAATCGGAATATTCGTTTGACGAGATTTATCTTGGTTCTGCTTTCAGGAGTTGTGTTCTCTTGAGATGCTGCAAAGAAAGAATATAATTATTTAAGTCTTGGATAGAGCGAATGGTATATAAAAATAATGTGTATCATATGGGAATATTCAGTCGGCAGAGTACTTGACTAGGAATCGCAAGGTTCCTGGTTCAATACCGGCCCTCGCCAACTCAGCGTATGAGTAGCACAGGGATCTGTGCGGTAAAGTGAGGAGCTGATGGTAGGTGTGGCGCTCCACCTCAAATGCTAAAAAAAAAACAATCTCCTCGGTCTAGCGCACATGGAAAGGGAATAGATTCCCTCGCTCTCTGGCTGATACCGACTTTAGGCCACCCCCGTCGACTTATTGTGATTGTGGGGATTCAAATAAAACGAAAATTCTAATTTTAGAATTAAAAAAGCAACAAACTCCTATGGGGCCTTCACCCGGAAGAACCCTCCGCGCATGTCCGGAAAAAAAGGACTGTCGCTCGACACCCCCCCCAAAAAAAAATTATCTCTCGGTCATTTCGAGTCAGATCTAAATTGGGTCTAGTCGCTCCTTCTAGGCAGGGAGATATTACCTTGCTACAGGCGACTACGACCCGGTCAATAAAGACTAAGTCATAAAACTACCTTCTGTCTTTGTCTCTTTCCTTTTCGTTCCTTAGATTCCTTCTTTTCAGCGCAACCACCAAATGAGTTTTACGGCATATCAACCTCGGTGGGTCATTTAATGCCGACAAAGTTATGCAATAAATTCCTTCTTAATGCATAATACAATTTTGTATATGAACTGATGTTTTTCTATTCAACCCATAGATGGGACCCTAACAGGTACTACCACTCCGGGTCAGAGTGGACCAGGGAGCAATGGTGATGAAGGGGTGATCCACATTCCCCAAACTTCCAGAACTGTAACCTCACCATCAGATTATGTTTAACGTCATTCCCAGGACATGTAGACCCTCAGATATCGCCTTCTAGCACCCATATGATAAAAATGGGTTGGGGCTTGCCATAAGGGCATTAGGGTTGGGAAAATCATATATTATATATATAAGCGTTCGGCAAGCCCCAACTCCTTTTTCATCATATGGGTGCTAGAAGGCGGTGGCTGCGGGTCTACATGTCCTGGGAATGACGTTAAACTCTATCTGATGGTGAGTTTCCAGTTTTTGAGGTTTGGGGAATGTGGAGCACCCCTTCATCAACATTGCTCTCTCGAGAGGAGAGGATCCGGAGTAAAAAATACAAGCTCTGAAGATGATTTTTATAAATCAAAATATTGTTCAATATTAGCTATGAATATGATATAAAATGTTTTCATTTTAACAGCATATTGTGTTGTTTTCATATCCTTTTATCTACACTCATACCGTCGAATTCATTTCCTTTCTCTTAACTTACACACATTATACATATATATATATATATATATATATATATACTAGCTAATATATGCACCCTCCGGGTGCAAGTATTTAAGTTTTAATGTAATAAAATATTGTATTAAATTAGAAAGGCTAATGAAACTAAATAAGAATACAGATAAAAAGATTCGAAACAGAGGGAGTATAATAAAAGATTTGAAGCAGAGGGAGTATAATAAAAAATGGAACAACTGAAACTTACTCTTCCATCACTCTCGTCTTTCATTGTTATTTTTTTCTAATTTAAGTATTTAGTTATAAGAGGATGTAAAGAATAAAATGACAGTTATTTTATCTTGTTAATGGATTTCATTTAAGATTTATTGAAGAGACTTTTTCTTATATTCATTAAAATAAAACCAAACAGTTAGAAATCAATAATACTAAGCACATATTTATTAAATTTGATTTTTTAATATTAATATGCAAATTAGCCTTCCCGTTCACACTGTAAACCGCTATTTTGTTGTATATATAAAATATAATTGCATGTTGTTAGTATGTAGACATAGTTAACAGTATTAATAATGTAAAACGATTTTATTAATAATTGAGGTTTACATAAGAATAAAATCATGGAGAATGTGATGTCAATAACTAAGAGAATTGTGACTTGAGTAGGAATATAGTTTCGGTTACAGACAGAAAAACTCACAATCTCCATTATAATAAGATATATATATATATATATATATATATATATATATATATATATATATAATACCAGTCATGTATTTATTAAAACTTGTTTTAAAAAACAATGAGGACTGTCTAATGTGGCGTGTTCAAATTTTGAGTGTATTTATTCCATGTTATAATGATTTTGGGTAATGTGACGTAAGCAGTGACGTAGTTTTTTTTTACAGACAAAAACCGGAGGCGAATCTCCATCATTATATATATATCATATACTGATATGTATAATATTCCTATAGAAAATAATATCTTAATATAAATCTTTGATTCAGTCAAAAAAAATAATCAATAACTTTACAGGGAATACATTAATTTCTTTTCCATCACAACATAAATATATTTTATAATATATATACACCATATACGATAGACGATAATAACCTTTATAGAAATTAAATATTCGTGTGAAGACATTTTTGACAAATGTCTTTAAATCCAAACTTAAATGAAAGGAAAGAAAATCGAAAGTAACTTACCTTCAGCCATTTTATACCGTTTCTGTTTTAATATACAACTTTCTACTCTACAGTAAAATCGAGCACTTAAAAATTAAAAGACTTATAAATATAGATAGGTAATAGAATCCATTAAAAGTCTAAAAATAACAGCTTATAGTTTAGCGTAAAACGTACAGTTTAAAATCTGATAAAATACACCAACAATAACTTTAAAAACGTTGCCAGGACCTCATACGTATGTTTCCGTCGGTGAACGATTAAAAATATTTTAATATTAAAAAAAAACATGGTATAATATACGTTGTTTGGTTTTATAAGCTTTTATTACTTAAATAAAAAAATAAAATATTCGGGTGTGAGTAAGATATTTGGTCATCCGGATTCTCGCTTGCAGGTCATTGTTTGAAAACTACAGTCCAACGTTATCGCAAGTTCGATCCTGATTGGCGTCTGTTCAATCCAAATATTATTATTTTCTCTCACCAGAGTTCAACTCGCTAAGATATTATAAACCCTGTCCAATTTGATCGGAGTTAGAATTAGGTTTATTATTTAGAAAAAAAAAAGAAGATAATCCACTTGATTCTTTTCAGTTGAGCAATTATTATTATTATTGTTATTATTATTATTATTATTATTATTATTGGAGTTTTTCACACCTGCCATAGCCGGGGGTTCATTAGAGCCTGAGAGACAGCAAGTCTCCTCAGGTCTTTAGGGCCCTTCTTGGTTGGGTTTTATGACATGTCAACCCCTTGGGTTATTTCATGCCGAATACTTCTATTGGTAAGAATACTTCTATTCTCAAGTTCGATCCTAATTGGCGGCTGTTCATTGATTGAATTTCCAAATGATATTATTTTCTCTCACCAGATGGTTAGGTTTGTTTTGTTTTACGGCATATCAACCTCAGTGGGTCATTTAATGCCAAGAAAGTTTTGAAATACATCAATTCTTAAATGGATAATACAATTTTGTTTATAAACTCATGTTTTTCTATTTAACCCATAGATGTAGACATGTAGACCCGCAGCCACCGCCTTCTAGCACCCATATGATAAAAAGGGGTTGGGGCTTGCCATAAGGGCAATAGGGTTGGGGAAATCATATAGGTGCTAGGGCTTGACGTGACCAACCGATTGATCGGAGGGGGCCTCTCCGACCGCCCGTCTAGCCCAAGATAGGGCCAAAGTGGAGTATTGCAAGTCATGAACTGCTCATCCACCTGGGCTCTATCCTTAAGCATCACGGGTCGCCACCCACGGCCAACAGGTGGCCCCATTGGGGGAGTCTTACCCCTCTGCAGAGGTACAGTCGGTGCATTCTACCGCCCCAGCCGACAGGGCGGTTTCTCACCAGAGTTCAACTAACTAAGATATCATGATAATCCATGTCAAATTTGATCGGAGTTAGAATTAGTTTTATTATTTAGAAAATAAAATGACAATCCAATTGATTCTTTTCAATTGAGCAATTATTATTATTATTATTATTGGAGTTTTTCACACCTGCCGTAGCCGGTGGTTCACGAGAGGCTGAGACACAGCATGTCTCCTCAGGTCTTCAGGACTCTTCTGAGTATTCTAGCCGATCCAAACAGTGCTATAGTTTTGATAGTCTCGATTCTTCCTCTTATTTCCAATTCACCCAAATTCTTTTCCAGGACTTTGGTGACGGTTTGAAGGACACCAATTATTATTGGTACGACCTTCACCTTCATTTTCCACAGTTTTCTCAATTCTCAGGCAAGATCTAAGTATTTGTCTATCTTTTCGCTTTCTTTCATTTTCACTCGGTGGTCAGCCGGGATGGCAAAATCCACGAGATGGTTGGTTCTCTTCTTATTGTCGATTAATACTAGGTCCGGTTCTCTGGCGACATAGGTCGACCGTCGTACCTCGATATCCCAGGGGATCTTTTCGTCCTTACTTGCGGTTTATGTTTGGTTGCACCATACCATTTGGTTGTTATGATGAAATTAGATTTCTTGCTACAGTTCCTAGTGGATACCTTTCCCACCCAGTCGTACTAGTCTCTGTACTCCTCTTTGTGCTATTGTATTTGCACGCTTTATTTATGATTGACCATCGTGTCTATTCCACACATTCTGCACTTGTTATCTCTGCTCGTCTTATATCTATTTTTGCTTTTATATAATTTGTTCTAATAGGTATGTCATGTGCTGCGATTATAAGGATTCGTAGGTCGTACATAGAATACTAGGTCATCTCCCTGGCCAGGATAGGTGATCCGTCTGTACCTCGAAGACCCACAAGATTTTATTGTCTCATTCTCCGGCAGACAGGTTTCATGTTTGTGTGGGTGGGGTGATTGATTTGTTGGCTTTTACGGCATGTCAAGCCCTTGGGTTATTTTATGCCGAATTACTTCTATTGTTAAAAAAAATGTTTAATGCTAACAAAGTTTTGAAATATTTCGTTTTATGATAATACAATTTTGTTTTATAAACTATTTTCTATTTAACCCATAGATGGACCCTAACAGGTACAACCACTCCGGGTCAGAGTGGACCGGGAACAATGGTAATGAAGGGTGCTCCACATTCCCCAAACCTCCAAAACTGGAACCTCACCATCAGATAGAGTTTAACGTCATTCCCAGGACATGTAGACCGCAGCCACCGCCTCCTAGACTCATATGATAAAAAGGGTTGGGGCAATCATATAGGTGCTAGGGTTGACGCGACCAGCCGATTGATCGGAGGGGTCCTCTCCGACCGCCCGTCTAGCCTAAGATAGGGCCAAAGTGGAGTATTGCAAGTCAATGAATTACTCATCCACCTGGTTTCTATCCTTAAGCATCACGCGGTCGCCACCATGGCCAACAGGTGGCCCATTGGGTTAGTCTTATACCTCTGCAGAGGTGCATTTGGTGCATTCTAACGCCCCAGATGACAGGGCCGGACAATATAATTAACTGCCTTCCTTGATAGCAAAAGACAGATATATCTTACATCTTTAACATTATCTAAATGTTAAACTCTTGATCCTTAAAATTACGTACGTTATCATCTTGTAACACCCTCTGGTTAAAAAATGAAACCTCCAAGAGGAAATGCAAATAGGTAAATCCTCATTATCTGGTGTTGGCTTATCCGCCGAATTCTTATTTCTGATGAGTATCTTCATCTCAGCTAAATGATGTACCATTCAGTTGTTATTATAAGCTAGGGCTTGACGTGACCAGCCGATTGATCGAAAGGGGCCTCTCCGACCGCCCGTCCAGCCCAAGATAGGGCCAACGTGGAGTATTGCAAGTCATGGACTGCTCATCCACCCGGTGGGGTGATTGACTGATGATTGAACGGCATGACAACCAGACGGATGGCGCGAGAGAGTCATCGGAATCCCTGTTGTCAGCACCATATGATGATGTGATGATGATGACGAATTCATAAATTTATTGAACTGTTTTTTTTTTTTTTTCATCATAGATAATTCGTGGCAATCAAATCAGAACAAAAGAAAAACAGTGATATAAGAATATAAAATATTAAATGTTTATTTTTGTTCAAAATGCAAAAATTGTGTTTATTTTTCCAAAGTAAAAAAAAAAAAAAAAAATTATAGTAGCTGCGAAAATATTTGTTTTTCATCTCAGTGATCAGATTTCCATAAAGTCGATAGACAGTCAACAACAGTCTGGGCTTTAACTACACGTACGCTGACATCGCTTTCAGTAGATGAGATATTGCTGCTGAGGTATGAGAACAGGTTTACTATGTCAGAGCTTGGCACAATGACTTTACTATGAAAATGCATTGGACAATGATTTTTACTATAAGATTCAGAGTTATAACAAAGTCGTAACTAGTTGAAACATAACAAACTCCGACACGGTTGTGAGACAAAACATTTTATATAGATAACAGCACATGGAAAAGGATACATCAAATACAAGATAGTGTACATAAACACATACATCAAAAGGACTGGAGCGTCCGTACATAGAGATCACTTACTAGGAGGGGTGCCGAAGCCCCACCGAGAAAGGGGTAGACAGTAGTCTAACCCATGTGCTCGATCCAGAGATGTAGCAAAAGAGGACGCACGTTTTTTGAATGAACGCGCTTAACTACCAGAGGTCCCCCTAGTGGGAACAAACAGCAATGCAGCGAGAAGAATACTCTTCCGGCAAAAGGAAGAAATTCCCTACACTACTATAAAAATGCATTGTACAATGGTTTCTCTTCTATAAAAATGCACTAGGCAATGAATTTAACAAAAAAATTCATCTTGATGTAATGTACTATATTTGTCTTACTTATGTTCGCATCAAAATTATATGTTGCTAACATTTTTAAAGATTCTATGGAAGATTTTTTTTTTTGTTTATAATAATCTAAACACTTAATCTCAAAAATTTGAACAAATAGTTTTGTTTTTATAAATTTGCATAATAGGTAAAAAAAAGATATATAGTTACTTTAATGAAAGCAAACTATATCAAAATATTAAAATAACATCTCGAACTGATCCTCTATTTTGAGAAGATTTGAAAAAACATTGGAGGTTAAGGTATTATAATTAGTTGGAAGGCTTATTGACCTTCCAGCGTGGGTACATATAGTACAATGAATTTTTCCGACAAAGAAGTTTTTGTTTGTTTGGTAGCATATCAACTTCATTTAATGCTGATAAAGTTTTTAAAATAAATTAATTCTTAATGGATACACATTTTTTTTTATAAATACATTTTTATTCTTTTATAAAAACATTTTTACCCATAGATGGTACCCTAACAGGTACTACCACTCCTGGCCTGAGTGGACCAGAGAGCAATGGTGATGAGGGGAGCTCCACATTCGCCAAACCTGGAACCTCACTGTCATGATATTCTGAGAAATCTCAGGATATCATTTAATAATAGCAAGGGGGGTTGAATAATTTGTCAGAAAAGAACGAAAAAATATAAAAGGTTAAAATAAATAAAAGACAAAGTTAAGAGTTGCTGCCTTGGCCAGAAAAAAAGGGGTTAATTCCTTAGGTTTTTTTGATTTAAAAATGACCCGGCGAAAAATTGAAACAGGCAGACGAGAGAAAAAACAGACGGGTAGTTTAGAGACGGTAGTTTAAAGGCGACAGAATTCAGAGACGGATGACACGAAAAGGAATGAGAGAAAATATGGAGTTTGAAACGGTAACAAGACAGACGACAGTAGAGTGAAATGACGTTTTGGAATAATTAAGAGTGGGAATGTCTATGTCAGAAAAATAAGAAAACGAAAGAAGTAATTGTTGGAACGGTTTGGAGAAAAAAGGGAAAAAGTTTGGAGAAAGAGATTTGTTGAATTAAAAACTGAATTAATTTGGAAAAGAAAAAAAAAACGAAAGAAGTAATTGTTTGGAAACGGATTTGGAGTAAAAAAGGGAAAAAGTTTGGAGAAAGAGATTTGTTGAATTAAAAACTGAATTAATTTGGAAAAGAAAAAAAACGAAAAGAAGTAATTGTTTTTGGAAACGGATTTAATAAAAAGAAAGAGAAAGAGGAACTTATGTTTTAACAAAAAAAAAAAAAAAAAAAAAAAGGGCTTTTTTTTCTGTTCATGAACTTTATATTTTGCACCCGGCTCTTTCATAAAAAATAAAAAAAAAATAAATAATAATTATTTTTATAAATAAAATAATTATTTATCACTCACAAATTGTCTTAATGACTAATTTTTTTTTTTTATACTAGCATATATGCACCTCCGGGTGCAAGTATTTAAGTTTTAATATAATAAAATATCTATTAAATTAGAAAGGCTAATGAAACTGAATAAGAATTCAGTTAAAATATTTGGAAACAGAGGGGTATAATCGGAAAATAGAACAACTTTGAAACTAACTGCCACCATTTTTCCTTACTCCGTTCTTCGTGTAAATTTCCCTAATTTAACTATTTTAGTTAAAATAGGAAGAAAAGAATAAATTACAGTTATTTCTTTATGTAATAGATTTCTTTAAGATTTATCCGCAAGATTTTTGCTCATATTTATTAAGAATAAAACAAACAATTAGAAATCAATAATACTAAGCATATATTTATTAAAATCAAATTTTTTAAGATCAATATGCAATTAGCCCTTTCCATTCACACTGTAAACCGCTATTTGTTGAATATATAAATATAATTGCATGTTATTAGTATGTAGATATTGTTAACAGTCTTAATGTTGTAACAATTTTACTAATATTGAGGTTTAAATAAAAAATAAAACCATGGAGAATGTGTGTAATAACAAGGGAATTGTGACTTGTGTAGTTTCGGTTACAGACAGACAAACCCAATCTCCATTATAATAAGATTTTGTTGAAAGAAAACTTTGTATTTTCCCCTGAAATATTTCTTTTTCTTGGAGAGTCAATCTGCCTAGTCACTCCAGGATCAACGCGACTAGGGAGTGTCTTGAAAATATTGACAGACACTTCGTGACACTCACCATCTGATAGAGTTTAACGTCATGTAGACCTTCAGCCAGTGCCTTCTAGCACCCATATGATAAAATGGTTGGGGCTTGTCTTAAAGGCAATAGTTGCTAGGGCTTGATGAGACCGACCGATTGATCAGAGGGGGCCTCTCCACCAAAATCTAGCCAAGTAAGGGTCAAAGTGGAGTGTTGCAGGTCATAGACTGCTCACCCACAAATCCGGTCTTAAGCATCATGGGTCGCCACCACGGCCAGCAGGTGCCCCATTTGGGGAGTTTTACCCCTATGCAGAGTTGCATTCTAACGCCCGGGGCGTGAAAAGAAGTTGTAGACAAATACAGAAAAACTTTATTTGTGGAGAAATATTAACACCAGAAAAGGCTTATCAACCTTGAACAGATCAATAGCTCAATCTATAAATCCACGAGAACATCTCCTCCCATGATAATGGATAACAAATGAAAATCAACAAACACTACAATCTCCCACATTTGCCTCTAACATAACTTACCACCACATGAACTTTCTCCCCCTCTAACATATTCTGCTACCATGAACATTTACCACATTTCGCCTCTAACATACTTAGCTACACATGAACTTTTACTCACATAAATCAATATATGCCCACACAATTGACCCATCAACCACTGTCACTGCCCAGCACTTCAAGACACATCTCTACCCCTCCACTCCATGACCCAGCGACCCCATCCTACCCAAAATTCCGCTCTCTCCTTATCTCACATCACTACAAACTCACCCCCTTGACCTCCCCGGCGCCGCCACGTGTATTTAAACGTATGCTTTTGCTTTAATAAAGTCTCAGATGACTGAGGAAGTCTGTGAATACAGACGAAACGTATCACCTCTGTGACTTGTTTTTGAGTTGTTCATTTCTTGACACTTTCTTCTTCTACAGCATACATTACAAGTAACAATATACTCATACAAAGTAGACACATATTCGAGTACAAGATGTATAAAGAAGATAGGAATTCGTCCTGTAGATGTGATGTACGAGTACATGAAGGAATGTCACTTCCTTATGACAGGCTGGGGGTTGAAGCCCCTAACATAAATGGTATAGACGCTAATGTCTAATCCTGTTCGGTGCATTCTAACGCCCCAGCCCACAGGGCGGGCACAAATAAGTTGTAGAATAACAGACATAGACCTAGTTGTGGAGTACGTAGAGAAAAATACATGACAAGGTACACATATACTCATGAATAGACACATAATGAAAACATATACGAGACAAGGTGTTGTATACTCTCTTTACTTCTATTATTCTTCTGCTCATCTTTGGTATCTTACGTTCTTCTTCTAGCGTTTGGACTTCGTTTGGGGACTTTGTTCTGGTCTTCCACTGGGGAAGTCTCTTTACTCAGAAGCCCCGTGTCAATTGGTAGTTTTTTAGATAATACCCAAGACTTCGATTGCTTTAGATCATATTTTATTCGAAATCCCACCAGACTACCTGCGCAGATTGAGTCGATGCGGCGCTTTAACACGACTTACCACGTCGTGGTTAGGCCGATACTGAACTGAACTCTTTCTAATCTAAACCGAGAAGGGTCTTCTCCACTGACTCTCACGGTATCCACCGGAAGAAGGATCAGGATGAGGTCAAGCCTTGTCAACTCAATCCTTCAAGGCCGCCGGCTTGCACTTATAACAGCCAATTTGGTTTCCACACTACTGAAATAAGTTTTAGGATACTAACAATTATGTAACAAAGGTACAATATAGATGTATGAAGAAAATAGGAATTCATCCTGTAGAAGTGTTTCATAGTAAATACTAAATTAAAGTTTTGAAAATAAATAACTGATGCATTATAAAATGTATTAATTGTTAAATCAATACTGAACATTTCATTAAATCTGATAATTACTGATTTTTGGAATTTTTTTTTGGAAATCGCGAATGTTATATTAAAATTGTAAACAAGCGCTAAAAACACTTGAAAAAGAGACAGAATGGGCGATCACGTCGAAGTTGACCAAAACAAATCGTTTTAAATGTATTAAAAATAAACTGCATATTGTAATGAATTTTTCATTTTTTAATGATGGTCATTATGTTACCACTTATCGATTTAGACAAAGTTTGACCTTAAATAATAGATTTAATTATTTTTAATTCGCTTTTAAAACTCGTAGTACCGATTTTTTGCCAGTGCCTAATTTTATACATCAGCCCGGAGGGTGTTTTTTTTATTTTGCTAGTATTAATAATAGATTATATTATATATTTAAGTAGCACATTAAAATTGGGCAGATTATTTGTAAGTCTTTTTTCTAAGAAAGACATTTACTAATCTATTATATTTAGAAAAATAATTTCGTTTATATCCTATTTACCCTCCAGATATGGACAAATAGCAAGGCAGACTAAGTATTTAACCATGGCTAGGTAACCAGTCTAGGAGAAGGCAAACCTGAATTCAAACCTGTTAACATTTGCTGAAGAAATTGTACTTGTTGATCAATACATCCTGCTCACTAAGTTACGCGGAGAGATTCTCCGGCTAACCAGTACGAGACAGGATTGTATGTAACATAGGATCAATATTCTATCAGCAAATGTTGTTGTGTAGTGTGCATGGTGTTGTGTAGAGTAAACACATTTCAAGAAATTTGTATACTTCCTTTGTCTCAAGCTATGAGTGAGTCTTTTTTCCTCATCCTATGAATAGTAAAGAATCTTTATGAGGTCATGACTTTTAGCATCTAAACCAATATATGGTCCTAATATAAATCTCTGGGATTCGGGGACGACAGAAAAAATACTAGAAGGAAACTTTTTGTATGATTTAATTTGATTCATATTTATAGAAATGTGTATCTACAAAAGTATTATTCATAATTAAAGGTAAACAATATTATCTTTCGTTTTACTTATAAAATTTGACAATAATAAGGTTAACAAGTAAATTAATCAAAAATTATCTGCCCAATTGAATAAAAATACTATATTCACAATGTATAGCTAAATTAGATAATCTTGAACACTTAATCATACTATTTTTGAAGAGATGGATAAAAAACAATATCATAACAATTCCAATACGGGAATATGAAAGAAAACTCACGCACTACCTTCGTCTCGAAAAGTTAACAAAATGTCTAACCTTTATTTAGGTAATGAATAAATTAGGCACTGGTCATCACAAATATAAACGAGTTGGTCATTGTATCAAAATTGTATCTTCAATGATGAGCACACTAATTAAAAATTAGGAGATGATTTGTTTATCAAAATCTAATTATATGGATCCTAGAGATACAATTTACTAATATTAAGGTATTGTTAGAAATCATAATGCGATACGTGTACAGAAGCTTGATGGCCTTGAGATGAGTAGTACAAGTGGTCATTGAACCATCACTCTATCACACCTTGCTTTCACGAGATATTCACATATGAGAAACAGGAATAGTACATGGAAAAGATCCTGTTTCCGAATTTAAGAGATCTAATGGCACAATCTCAGTCAGATTTTGCATGTAGAGAGTCTCGAGGTAGTAAGTCGCTATTAATGCCATACCTGTTCATTCTGTGCGCAGTATTGGTCATGCGTTGGGGATTCAGAGCAACACTGTAAGTTACGTATAAACTCGCAGTCTTATGTTGTTTACATGTTATCTTAATTTTTAATCATCGAAGGAGGTTGCTATATGTAAGGGTGTATGGTCTATATTAGAAAACTCAGTTATACTGTAAGTTACCAAGAAAGTCACCGAGGCTGATGACGTCTAGACGCATATAAGATAGATAGTCTATCCTAGCTCATTTCTCAGGATAAGAATTCATTAACAGGAGTCCATTGTTCAACAGTACTCTCTAGTTGTCTAAGCTTTGGGTGTGTTAATAGGGTAACTGATATGACGAGGTCTCTTAGGAATACAATTCAGAGCTGGGAAATTTTCACCTGATGTTTACATTCATAGTGGTTCGGTCTGCTCTCGATTCCTCACTATGAAGCGAAATACACTAATTAAGCAATAATGTTATTCATAGGAGTTCTACATATGCTTAAGGCATCATGATCTGGTGTGTACCTTCAAGGTAAATCTATTGTAATCTACGTAATCGGCTCTCGATTACAAGATGGTATCTCAATGAGTTTCTAACCTAGGTGTTGTTGTCTTTAGCACTATACTACACGGACTTGTAATGATATGTACTGATGGCTTTGAAGATGCGACACTCCTCTGAGACTTCTCTATATTGGCCGAGATATCTGCTGGCAGTAATACTTTCAAGCTTTTGTATAGAGTCACGAATAGGTAAAGAGTGATAGCTATATAAGTTATAAAAAGAGATAAGCGTGTATGGCAAACCAAGAAATGGTGTTGTCACTTTATTTAATGACATTGTACTCGAATCCAACGCTCTTGGTCGGAGTATATTGGTGGAAGTTCACTTCGCATACTTGACTTGTTCTACTTGATTCAATCTTTCGTGACCATGACAACCTATCTAGTGTCACCCACCGGGCAAAGAGGACTATCCGTTGTATGACGCCTTTTTCAGTGTTGTTATGTAAGCAAAAGCAGAGAAGCGAGCCTCGTAACAAACTAGTAATATTTTTAATAGTAATATAGATAAGTTGAGTTGAGTATCTTTATGTATATATATCATTATTTTCATCGGCTCTAAGACCTCAAGCGGAAACAGGAGATTAATCGTTAGACGTAGTGTCTAAATCGATACAGCAACGAAATTCGAGATCGTTAAATTTTTTCTACAACTAAAGAGTAAGACGGACCAAGTACGTATGTTTAGTGTAGTCACTTCATGTGGCAATTTAAAGGATAGTTATTAATATTCTAAAAATGTAATATGGGTAGGGATAAGATTCCACGTTGAGAGGTGGTTTACAGTTTATTCATCATAACATAATATACATACGATTTATATAGGGGCGCTTTGTCTGATTGTTAAAATTTGAAAGCGGCCAACTTATCACAGTCCGGATGACAGTGGAATCATCATCAAAGTTACCAATGAGACGAACGTACTAAAACGAAAACTCGTTATGAAGAAGATAAAACTCAAGTAATGTATATATACTACAATTATATTGTATATAAAGACAGCCATTTGTTCATAAGTTAACCCAAGTATGGACCTCTAGACAGAGGTACTAGACGAGACTACCGAGTCAGAGTCGAGAACCAACGGGAGTGCAATGGTGCAATTGAAGGGGTGCGTCACACAATTATCCTCAAACTATTCTCACAAAATTCATGGTCGATACCTACTATTTCGTCAATGAGTATATGTGTACTGTCATTTTAGTTTCCAGTATTACGAGTTTAACGATAATCCCACTTACCCACAGTGTCATGTAGACCGCAGCCACCGCCTTCTAGCACACTACTCATGATAAAAAGGGTTGGGCTTGCCATAAGGGCGAATAGGGGTGGGAGAATCATGAACGGTTCTCCAGCTGTCTTGAGTGACCATGGGTGCGTAATCTTGTTATCAGATGCGGGGCCGTTCTACACCGACCACCGTCTAGCTCCCAAGATAGGGCCAAAGTGGAGTATTGCAAGCATGACTGCTCATCACTTGGTGCTCTATCCTTAGCTCATCACGGGGTCGCCGACCACTAGCCATATCTTACGGTGTAGCTTCCCAATTATGGGGGGTCTTATCCCTTCGTGCAGAGGTGCATTCTAACGCTCCATTGACGATAGGGCGGTTTTATAGCTTTAATCATTCCAGTGTTAAACGTGTCCTGTAAAAGTTTTATAAATTAAAAAAGAATTTGCTATTGAATTTAATAATAACATGAAATAAGTAAAAAAAAAAAAAAAAAGGGTCTTTAATATAACAGCGTCTTTCGTTTATAGTTTTTTATAATTTTAAAAAAGTGGATCCAAAATCGTATGTTTAACACCGATTTTAACGGTGAAAAGCAAAACTGTCCTTTTGAGTTTAGGGAGCAAATGGGGTGCTTAAGGAGTGTCTGGTCCAAAATTTCTTCAGTTGCGAGGAACTTCAGCTTTGGGGTTACTGGAGTAATCTAATGCCAGTCTCTACGGTAAATAGCATCCACAGTGTAAAATTATATGATTAATATTCTTATATAGAGAGTGTGGTGGTTTTTCTGTCTGTTAACCGAAACTATATTACTATTCAAGTAACAATTCCTTAGTTATTTTACGTACATTCTACAGGATTCTTATTTTTATTTAAAACTCAATTATTATATAGCAGTTTCAGTGTGAATGGGTAAAGCTTTGCTATTGATATTAAGAATCTGATTTTTAATAAATATGTGCTTAGTATATTGTTTCTAATTGCTTGGTTTTATCTTAATGAATATTAATCTAAAATCTCAGGTATAAATCTTAAAAGAATCCACTAACAAAAAAAATAACTAATTTTATATTTACTTCCTATTTCAACTAAATAGTAAAATTAGGAAAATTTAGCAATGAAAGAAGGGAGTGATGGAAGAGTAAGTTTCGTGTTTCTAATTTTTTTTATTATATCCTCCTCTGTTTCAAATATTTTTATCTGCTTTCTTATTTAGTTCCATTAGGCATTTCTAATTTGATACAATATTTTATTACATTAAAACTTATACTGCTAGTGTAGGTAAATATAAAATTAACTCAATTGTAAGTGTGTTGATATATATCTTATTATAATGGAGATTGTGTGTTTCTGTCTGTAACCGAAACTATATTACTATTCAAGTCACACTTCCTTTAACGTCACATTCTCATGATTTTATTTTTATTTAATCTCAATTATTAATAAAATGTTTTACATTATTAATACTGTTGACCATATCTACATACTAATAAATGCAATTGTATTTATATATACAACAAAATAGCAGTTTACAGTTGAAGGAAGGCTAATTTGCATATTGATATTAAAAACTGATTTAATAAATATTGGCTTAGTGATTATGATTTCTAATTGTTTGAGTTTTTTTTCTTAATGAATATGGCAAAAATTCTCTCAATAATCTTAAAGAACCCATTAACAAGAACAAATAACTGTAATTTATTCTTTACTTCCTATTTTAACTAAATCAGTTAATTAAGGAAATAAATTTACAATGAAGCGGGAGTAGGTGATGAAGAGTAGTTTCAGTTTTCTATTTTTATCATACCCTCTGTTTCAAAATCTTTTTATCTGCCATTCTTATTTAGTTTCATTAGCCTTTCTAATTTAATATATATATTTATTACATAAAACTTAAATACTTGCACCCGGAGGGTGCATAATTTCTAATTTTTTCAATTAGGAAAGCATTTAAAAATGGTATTATATTTAGAAAAAATATAAAATCATATTCAAGCGAACACATTAAAAATCTATGGATTAATTGGCAGGTTTGATATTTTCATCATGCAAAAAGCTTAATAATTTATTGTTACCATAATATTATGTGGCCTACCTTTTGATGTGGCCTACCAAACCATGTCTCTCTTATAGTATCGGCCTACCCATAAGTTTTATTATAGGTTATATTATAAACCTTAATAATAAACTTTAATAACTGCTCCCTATTTTCAGAATAATTTTAGAATTAGACTGATTCATGTAAGTTATGGTTAATTTATTGTTAATCATTCTTAAATTACTATATTAACGCTTATGACTGAATTGCAATTTCTTGAAATTGAATATACGTAAAAATAATTAGTTTCAATAAGTGCCTACTACTTGTAATCGATAAAATACTACTCTTTACTGAGGAGGACACATGCAAACCGGGTAGGCCACAATACTATAACGGCACCCGTTTCACTGTAGCTCAATATTTATTGGAACAAATCGATAGCACCCTTATAGCATACCAGATCGATAGATGCTAACTTTCACACTTCTACTATCTGTTGGGCCTTGTACTCAAATAAGAAGAGCTAACATCTTTTTTTAATTATTCTTAATTATATATACAATTATGACTGAAATTGCATTTCTTGAAATTGTATACGTGAAAATAATTAGTTTCAATGATTGGCCTACTACTTATATCTATAATACTCGAGGTAGGACAAATTCAAACCGGGTAGCCACATACTATAACGGCAACCAGTGATTTCCTGTTTCCAAAATTACTACCAGGCTTTTGAGTTCGGCTAACTAAGGATTTAGGCACTGTAAGCTCATATTATTGGACAATGCAGATAGCACCTTAATAGTAATACCCTCCATAAGACGCTAAACTTTCAACTACTTCTACCATCTGGTTGGCCTCTGTAAACTCAATAAGAAGAGCTAACCATCCTTTTTTAATTATTTTAATTACTATATCACAGCTTTGACTGAATTGCAATTTTCTTGAAATTGATATACGTGAAAAATTAATTAGTTCAATGAAATTGCCACTACTTATATCTTAATATACTCTGAGGTAGGACAATTCAAACCGGGTAGTGCCACATACATAAGGACCAGTTGATTTCACTGTTCATAAATTACTAAGGCTTTTGAGTTCGGCTCCTAGGAGTTGGCACTGTAGTCAATATTTATTGGAGCAAGCAATATGTATAATGTGAGAAAAATATACGTACTTCATAAGAATAAATCTATAATCAACTTATTTTTTTTAAATTAAGCCGACTTCGGACCCTGGATAGAAATTTCTGAGACGCGAAAAAATTTAAAAAAGAAACATCAAACGAGTAGAACACTCATAATCTATTTCTGTACTGTCTTCTTTTAATAAGGCAGACATCCGGTGTACGTATTTATATCAGTCCAGAGTGGACCTGGGAGTAATCAAAAAAACACACCCAAAACGAAGTAAGGCACTCAACCTCATGTGTGAAAAATTACGAGGTTTTCCTATATCTAAGGTTTCAGAATTCCCTCGTACGTGATTTCATTGTCTTAAAATTCTTAGTCGCGAGGCACTGTGGAGCTCTGGGGTATCATTGTTAATTTCTGATAAGTGGTTCCTACGGTATAGATGTTAACCTTCACTGCTTCTAACATCTGGTTGGCCTCCGTACTCGATAAGAAGAGCTAAAACATCATTACGATATATTCAGGCACTGCTTAGGCGGTGTACATGGCCTTGGGGTCAGTTGGAAGTAACTCCTGGCAGTTAGGATCGGCTCCGGATTTCAAGGAGGAATTTATGAGCCTCAACTGAGCCCACAGTTCCGTCTTATCACTTAATGGCCGGTACACGATAGATTGACGGAGTTGAATCGTACATCTTCTCTGATTTACTCCGTCAACCTTCNCAAAATGTGACACCCTTGTGGATTAATGCCAACAGCAGCTACCCCAACCAAATGCTGCGCCTTCCGTCTATCCATACAGAGCTCCTCTCCACCGTCCTCACAGTGTTGCTCTACCCAGACACATATATTAACGAGGCATACGCATCATCATTCATAACACGCTGACCCGTTTTTGGCAACAGTGCGTAGGTTCACATGATTTGCTTCAAGCTACGTGTCCTAAAATCTATTGTTTTTAGTTTTTAATAAAACGAGAATTCTTTCAATCATAGCCCATATCAGTACTCTAATATACAACTGCACTACTATGTATATTAATAAAACGCTTGGAGAAAAGCTAGATGAAAAACTACACAAGGTTCTAAACAAAACTCGGACGCCAGCACAGAAATAATGTAAATTTATGAACGATAAAACAATGTTTACATTTATTGCAATTTGAAATTTAACGTAGCAAAAACAAGTTATGAATAGAGGGCTTCCTTAAAAATTCTCTAAAAAATCAATTAATGGTTAAGTGTATAGTGGTTGTGTGAATCTGATGCTGTTAACCGTTTAATTTTCGCTCTCCGCTTATTCACGCTAAAGCATGCCCATATATGTCTTCGCCTTCCATTTTGCACATTGCACTTGATCACGTATTTGCTTTTCGTAAACAAACGCGCATATGAAAATTAACGGTTAAATAGCATCAGATTCACACAATCACATACACTTAACATCTTTTATTTGTTCCTCACCTAACAGTTGTCCTGAAGATGGTATAATAAAATACCGAAATTGCTTAAGTATTGACACTAAAAATTGTTCCTGATCGTAACATCCTGTGCTTGTTGATAGTTTTTAAATATTTTCTTTTGCATATATATATAATATTATATTATATATATATATATATAGTATATATATATATATATAGGTTTTTAAAGTATTCCAATCTAAACTACACAAATAATATGAACATACAATATACTTAATTTCCTAATCCGTTACAGATAAAAATATCCCAATTAGGTCGTATAACCATTCAAATTAATCAATCACCCCAACACAATTGATTCTAGAACAGCCGCCAATAAGGATCGAAGTGGCGACAACGTTGGACTGTTAGTTTTCAATGTTATGACCTGTAAGCGAGAACCCGGAGATACGAAACTTCTTACTTAATTTTGATCACGCCCAATGCTTTTTCTTTCCTTTTCATTAAAATAATAAAATCCTATAAAAGTAAGACCATATATATTTTTAAAATCTCATTTTTATATATCAGTATATTTTTAACCCTTCACCGATAGAAACATACGTATTAGGTGCTGCAACGTCTACGTTTTTTAAAATTATTGTGCTGTAATATCAAAGATTTTAAAACTGTATCTTTTACGATAAATTAGAAGCAGTAGTTCTTTTACATTTTTAATGAATTCTATTACCTATCATTAGTCTTTTATTTTTTAAACGGTTAGTTTTGCTGTGGAAAAAAAAGAGTTTATATCTAAAACAAAAGCGATCAAAATGCTGAAGGTAAGTTACTTTACGAATATTTCCCTTTCATTTAAATCTATAGATTTGAAGACATTCTAAAAAGTATTTTCACCCGGTTATTTGATTTCTATTAAAGTCTATCGTCATCTCTCGTATATCATTTATCTTAATAGAAAATATTTATTTTTGACTAAAAAATAAACGTATCCCGTTAAAATATAACTTAAATGAAAAATAAAGTTATTTTTGTCTGAACCAAAGATATTAGATTTTCTTTTCTGGTCGGATATTATACAATGAAAATTGATATTATTTATTTCAGTGCTATAGATATTTAACAAAAGTAGGATAGGACGCAGTCCAAAAATCTGTTATATATATATATAAAAGATAAATCTAAGGAGTCAGACTAAAAGTTTCGCTAATGCTCTTCAGAGCTAAGATCTTACTTTTTACCTATTAAGCTTTAGTTTCCTGGCGCGTTTATATGAATATATATATCTTATATGCATATAAATTGTTTTTTCTTTTGGCCAAAAATATTATGCTACTAATAGATTATTTTTTGTTTGCGACGATTATCTTGGTCTTTTCTTTTTTACAAAAATGTTTTTCTTTCCGTTGATGTTTGGTAGTATATTTTACGATCAAACTATTTGCTGGTTTTTTTTCTCACCGCGAGGATTTACCAACAAGTTTGGTTATATTATATATATATATATATAATATATATATGTATGCCAATCACTCCGCACAAGCAGGGATGTGACAAAAAGTCAATCTCTTAAGCGAGTATAACAGGTTTGAATTCAGAGTTTTCTTCCCTAGACCGGTTGCCTAACCAAGGTTAAAGAGCACAGTCTGCCCTACTATTTACCATAGCTGGAGCGAGAGTAGATTCCTACCATTCCCCGGGTATTAGCGCTAAATTGAATCCAATTACCACTGATTTGAACTCAGGGCGACGAGTTTATTTCCCATGACTTTAACCATTACACAACGCGCTTTCACTGGGTCGAATATAGGTCCGTTACCTTTGATTTTAACCCTTTCTCTCTCAGACTGATATTTATTTATATTCTTTTCTTGTAGCATCTCAAGAGATACAACTCTCGACACAAGAGCCACGCTGGACATCGTTAACCGACTATCCGTATTAATCGAACACCAATTCTTGGACGAGATCAAGGCACTGCTTCGAAACCCTTGAGCCCGAACAATGCATTCAAGTTTGGGTTCTACAAAATCATAGTTTTCTTACCTCTTCTATATAGCAATTCATGATGACAAGGTTGAAATCTCCCTTACCTCCTCGAACTTTCTCTCCTTCATGGACCTTGAGAAAATATCCGAATGCTGGAAAGGATCCAGCCATCCACTCATTGTCGCCTATAAGCACGGTACTCAAGAGCTGATCCATCTGATCCTGCTGCACCTCCCCAATATAAACGACACCATCTGCGCCCCATATCACCGCTCACTTATTGCTATATTAGTTAAGAATATAATCGCCGTGAAACTGATAGCTAGCGATGGAGCGATATTAATTCGACCGGAGCTTGCAGGGAATGGCCCGTTGATGCACTCGACTTGCAACGGCGAAATTTGCAAATTCCTAATCAGTAAGGACGCGAACGTTAACCACCAAGACGAAGAGGGTTTCACCGCCTTCATTTAGCCGTTCTTGGAATCATAAGAAGGCATCAACCTCCTAATCGACGCTGGTGCTGATGTTAGGATCCAAAGCCACGAAGCGCTGGACCCTTTAATATGGGCAGCTATCAATCAAAACCTAGAGATTGTTGAAGAGTTGGGTACGCATCCCTCCTATTGGAGATAGATAAGATAGAGGCTTTGAAATCTTAAATGCGTGTTTTGTATGTGAGCAGATAACAGTTTATGTAGCATGGAGGGAGCTTTGCAGCGAGGTGGAAGACGGTATTCCCAAGACATGTCATGTTCCTGCACGAGCGATTCTGGATTATTCTGTAGAATTTACCACTGAGGAAGAATTGGAAAACCTAGGAGAGGACCCTTACGTCTTGCTTACCAGAGTATTCTAGTCACTGAAAGAATTCTGGGAAGAAATAACAGACTATATTTACAGTTTCTTTTACAAACGGCATTAATTGCCAAACTGGAAAACAATATGGTGAAAGTTAAGGAGCTGATTGATCATATCCAAGAATATCGCCATGAAAATTTTTTGTTGGTCCAATATGTTATATTTTAAAATTCTATTCAATGAAATTGCTGAAAACCACTCTTCAAAAAATTCTTTAGATATGGGGGTTTGATATTTTCAAAATAATAGCACAGACTGCTCTAGACTTGTGGTTTTAGTCAAAGAACGTCTATCTATATCTCCGTCTTTTGTGGATAGCTATTATTCCCAGTGCAGTCGACACCTTCTTGTACATGGTGTATAAAATGAACTCTTTGAATTCCTCCCCGGAGTATCTCTGTGAATTTAGAGAAGAGGTCAAAAGATTCCTCAATGAGGATCTCAGAGTTTTGGACCGTCAGTCTATTTTGCACGCCGCACTTCAGCTGACAAGGAAAAATCCTGGCTTCAGTTTGAGCTCATTAGGGTTCTCCTTGAAGCCGGAGCCGATGTTAACTCCAAGGATGACTTCCGACGAACCCACTGTGCGCAAACGCAGCATGTGCCTAATAATATTTGCATTGCTCTTTTAGAACTTTTGAAGAATACGGAGCCCAAATAGATGTTGAAAAAGTGGAGGTTCTTCAGCTATGGATCGTACCTCCTGGGGGCACTGTTCGGTAACCCCTGGAACATTATGTTGTGCGATCATATTTATTCGAGTGGTTAGTGGGTGGGTGGGGGGGTCAGTAAAAGCACATGATGGATTTTAGACTATGAAATCTCACCTAAGATAACGGAACATCGAGTTCTCAGTTTAGTTGGTTGAGGAAGAACCATTGGCTTCGGTTGGGATCTTTAGTGACCTCCTTGAAGCCTGAGCCGTAAGGATAACTTGGGACAGACCACAGAAACTAAGAAGAAACGAATATACAAATATTACTTATTTCAATGTTATTTTTAACAAAAAAACCCATATATATATATAATATATATATATATATATATATATAGTCACCAATACAAAGTTCGTCTTACCAAAAGGTTTGGATGTTTATCCGTCATCAGAGACGTTGACTTTTGAAAAAATTGGACAGTTTTAACCCGTGCCTCGTGTGTACGTGATCCTTATTCGTTCTTGCTTTTGCTTTCTTCATTCACCGGCCTCCTAATTGTCGTCATTGAGTCTCGTGTTTTTATGATGATTTTTTTATATATAAAGGATTGCTTTAATACGTTTCAAATAACCTGATAGTGTTAGAAATCAGTAACTGTAAATAATTTGTTATTAACCCAGTTTGTGAAAATCATTATGCAAATTATTCCCACCATATACTATGTAAATCTTTATTTCTTAGAGTATGTAACCCGAAATATCGGAATTAATCAAACCGCGGACAGAACAATAGCTGAAAATAAAAATCTGTTTCTTTTTGTTCTTTTTCCATGCTTCAAAATACCAAAAACACAAACGTTCACAAGAAACAAAGTTTATACATACATATATATATATATATATATATATATATAATATATTATATATATATAGTAATATATATATTTCAGGTATGGACATACATTTAAGGGGGTAATGTCTGATTACTACAAAAAGACCCCGAAACTTACGAATTCCTACCACATAAGTAATTTTGGACAATGGAATGACGTATGAAGGAATTCTGCCTGAGATTAGAGAACAAATTGATTGAATGCCCTTACTCATTTCAATACTTTTATCCGATCTCACAAATCTCTGGAGGCTTTTTAGTTATGAACGTATATCATGCGGACGCTGTCCGAATTAGTACAATAACTCCCTAATCACAAGGGTCCTCCTTGAAATCGGAGCAGATGTTAACACTAAGGATAACTCCGGACCGACCCCAGTCATGTATGCCCTTAAGCATATGCCTCAAAATCTTCGCTTTGTAATTTTAGATCTTTTTGATGAATACGGGTACTACTCAGATTGGTCTTTCAGCTATGGACTTTACATCTTGGGGACGCTGTCCATATATGAAGGAATTCTACCCGTGACAAAAGAAAAAGAAACATTAATATTCATAAATTGATTGAGTCCCCTTACTTGTTTCAATGCTTTTTTCCAATCTCACATAATCTCTGGAGGTCTTCAGCTATGACCGTACATCATGCGGACGCTGTCGGATAGTTCAATAACCCCGTGGAACATATTGCTGTGGGTCACTAAGTTCTGCTATTTTTAATTTTTCCTTGTAGGCACAGTCTGCACGGATTATCGTTCCCTTTGTTAATGGTGCTTTTTTAATAATTTTCCATTTCACCTCTGGTCTTTATTTTAATGACCATACAGTTTTGCATGGATCATCATCATCATCAACATCATGAAGGAGTTCTAATAGCACGGATTCCTCGACTCTGTCTCACCATGCATCCCTATTGGTCTGTGTTCTTAACAAATCCTCAAGACAACATTCAGTGTCTGCACAGGGCTGATGAATATAACGTTGTTGCTGTCAGCCAAATCTGGGATGTCCATGTGTAGGAGTCCATAAAAAACTACACAAGGATTCTATCAAAACTCGGACGCAGCACCCTACAAAAACAGTAGCTATACGGACACTTACACCCTATCACACAGACCATCCAACAAAAATGTAAGAACAGTCTTTGACATTGTAGAGAAGTAAGGATGAACTTTAGGTACCACCAATTTTCCCTGTGAGATTTACCCCTCCCTATATTTAACAATGAAACTTGCAAAAAGGTTAATATCTCTTGGAAATTTTTGTCCACTCAAAAAGAAACATAAAAACTGATTTTTTTTAAAAATTCAGCTTACAGAAATAATGTAAATTATGAACGAAAAACAATGTTTACATTTATGCAATTTGAAATTTAACGTAGCCAAAAACAAATTATGAATAGAGGCTTTTTAAAAATCTCTTAAAAAATCAATTAATTGTCCGATTTTCACGAAAATGTCCATAATTACTTACCTTTTGCTGAAAATATGTCTGAAACTGTTTTTTCCAAAATATATCAGGGCAAATATTTTTACGAGGTCTACACACCCATAGTTTATTTTATGAAATATGTAAAAATGAACCTTTTTTTACAATTAAGATAAGAGTCTAAATAATTATATCAGAAGATTTTTATGAGTTTCTATGCGAGAGTTTTTTTAGTATAAGAACCATGAATATAGAATTCTGCTAAAAATGTCAACAAAGAAACTAACCCTGTTGTAAGAAAAACGGACTTTTTACTTATGTTTCAAGATAATGGTGAGAATTTTTCCCCAGTGCATAATTTGATCTTTGAATTATCTGGTTTTTTTTTGTAACAACTCGTTTTGTTCGTTATTTCTTTTTTGCGAATTTAAAAAAAAGTTAAAAATATCTAGGTTTCTTCCTTCAATATGGCCAAAATTGATCTTCGTGACATATTTTGGTGTACCTAATGAAACTCATAAGCGATGTTATTCTATGGACTTCTACATAAGGACATACCAGAAAACATTCTCGATAGATTACCGTTGTGGTCTCCTGACAGAAGATGTTATATCAAGACTCGTTCTTAGGGTTGATAAATATATATATATATATTTATATATATATATATATAAAGTAATTGGTAATTTGCTTGAAGCATTGTTAAGTATGTTATAATATATTAATAATTTGGAAGCAATTACAATGCAAATAAAAATAAAAACAAAAGATGTTATTTTTTTGTCTATCGATTTCAAAGTAAAACTTTATCTTCAGAGACGATTTTTGGAAATGGACGCGTTTTTAAAAATGAACTTTATAAGTTTATTAATAGCCAAATTAGGTCTAGTATAAACAGTAGATTAGAGCGCTAAACACTGAATACATAATTAATTAAAATACACGTTCCTCATAGTATATAGTACATAGTATGTACATTTCATTATACATATATCAAATGAATAATACATCTTATTATAATGGAGATTTTGTGTTTTTCTGTCTGTAACCGAAAACATATTACTATTCAAGTCCCAATTCTCTTACGTTATTTACGTCACATTCTACAGGATTTTATTTTTATTTTGAACCTCAATTATTAATAAAATTGTTTTACATTATTAATACTGTTGACATATCTACATAAGAATACATGCAATTGTATTTATATATACTACAAAATAGCAGTTTACAGTGTGGACGGGAGGCTTATTTGCATATTGATATAAAAAAATCTGATTTAATAAATATGTGCTTAGTATTACTGATTTCTAATTGTTTGATTTTATCTTAATGAATATTCAAAAATCTCGTGGATAAATCTTAAAACAAATCCTTAACAAGAAAAAATAACTGTAATTTTATTCTTTACTTCCTATTTTAACTAAATAAATAGGATATTTAGCAATGAAAGGTGGGAGTGGGGGAAGAGAAGTTTCAGTTGTTTCTATTTTTGATTTTACACCCTCAGTTTCAAATCTTTTTATCTGCATTCTTATTTAGTTTCATTGCCTTTCTAAATTAATCTAATATTTTATTACATTAAAACTTAAATACTTGCACCCGGAGGTGCATTACATTCGCTAGTAAATATATAAATAGATGAAAATAATAAATTGAAATTGAATGAACGCTAAATGACTATCACGACTTTGCACGTGGCGTTTAAAAAAAAGAACACCACGAGACGCGTGTTTATAACATAAAAAAAATAACGACAAAAAAAAAACATAATGAAATTTCAATTCGCATAAAAATCTTATATATATATATATATATATATATATATATATATAAACTTGGATATAATACTCATGACTAATAAACTGTTACTAAATAACCATGATAATATATACTGATGCAGAGATGCTGATAGGTACGTGTCCTGCATCCCTGATGCACAAAAACCTAAAAGGATGTAATAAAATCATATCCATGCATACCAGTGTTTTTCTTTTTTCGGGATAGGTTACAAGATAGGAGTTAGACGGCTTTAGTTGGGGCCATAAATTTTCTTGGGGACTCATTCAAAGCAAATATGTGCATACCCAGGACGCACTAAATCAAAAAGCTATCAGCATCACTGCTGATGCTAAGTGTGATTAGGTCTTTATAAATAAAATCGCCCAGGCAGCTTAAAATCGTCTCTGAAGATAAAGTTTTACTTTGAAATCGATAAGACAAATAACATCTTTTTGTTTTTATTTGCATTGTAATTGCTTTCAAATTATTAATATATTATAATATAATATATATATATATAATATATATATATTATATATATATGGTAAAAGTATTCCAATCTAATACAAATAATTTGCACGGTAAACATCACACTTTGTCCCAATCGTTTTTATCATATATAGGTACTAGAAGGTGGTGGCTGAGGGTCTTCATGTCCTAGGAATGACGTTAATCTCAATCTGATGGTGAAGTTCCAGTTCTGGAGGTCTGGAGAATGTGGAGCATCCCTTCATCACCAATTATTCCTGGTCCACTCTGACACAGAGTGGTAGTACCTGTTAGGGTCCCATCTATGGGTTAAATAGAAAAATGTGTTTATAAAAAATTGAGTATCCATTAAGAATGAATTTATTTCAAAACTTTGTCGGCATCCCTCCACCGTCTGTTACAGTGTTTCTCTTCCCCAACAATATTGAGATGGCCTACGCATCATCATCCATAAGACGCTGACCATTTCTGGCAAGAGAGTCCGTAGGTTCAATAATTGGTTCGAAGCTAGTGTCCTTAAAATCTATTGTTTTTTGTTTTAATAAAACGAGAATTCTTTCAATCAGTAGCCATATCAGTACTAATATACTGCTGCACTACTATGTCTATTATACAACGCTTGGAGAAAAAGCTAGATAAAAAACTACACAAGGATTCTAACAAAACTCGGACGCAGCACCCTACAAAACAATAGTTATACGGACACTTACAACCTATCCCATTTAAATATAGGGTATCGAGCATCTGATTGGATGTTACTAACAACCAATCAGATGCGCGGTGCTTTGTATTTGAATGGGTTAGTTCTACCGTCCAGAAAATTTCTCATAAGTCAAACGTCTTTTAGCGTTGATTGTTGGTGGTTGTGCAGGAGTTTGATCACCTCTGTGGGTCAGCGGGGCGAGGGAAGTCTGATGTTGGAAGACCCGAAACCTCCCAATGAACCCTGCGAATTACATCACTGACGACAACCACCAGCGCCCCAAATGGAGGAGCGTATATCTGAAGTACTATCCAACAAAAATGTAAAAAAAAATTAGTCTGTATGTTTTTATTGTTTTCAGTCTTAAAAATAAACACATGAATAAGAATAACCGAATTATAATTCATCTGGTAAAAACAATTTTACTAAAAGAAAAGTTCAGATTCAGACTGGATACACCGGATATCTATACCTGAACAAATTGAACACATCTCTATGATGAACTCGACTACATAAGATTTTACAAACCCTCTCCTGGAGATGAGGGAATTGTGGAGTACCCATTCATTGCCATTACTCTCCGATCCACTTTGACACTGTTTGGTAGTACCAATCATGGTCCCATCTTTGAGTAAAACAAATGTTAAAACAAAACATGCTTGACACGCTTAGTGATGTAAGGATGAATTCATAAGCGACGTTATTCTATGAACTACTACATATGGACACACCACACACCACTGACCTTTTTTGGCAAAAGAGTGCGTAGGTTCAATGATTGGTTCGATGCTAGTGTCCTTAAAATCTATTGTTTTTAGTTTTTAATAAAACGAGAATTCTTTCAAGCAGTAGCCATATCAGTACTAATAACAACTGCACTACTATGTATATAATAAAACGAGAATTCTTTCAAGCAGTTGTCATATCATTTTGACGAGAATGTCCTTAATTATTTACCTTTTGCTGAAAATATGTCTGAAATTGTTTTTTCCGAAAATATATCAGGGGAAATATTTTTGGGAGGTCTACCCCACCATATTTTATTTTATGAAATATGTAAAAATGTACCTTTTTTACGATTAAGATAAGAGTCTAAATAATTATATTATCTTATTATAATGGAGATTGTGTGCTTTTCCGTCTGTAACCGAAACTATATTCCTACTCAAGTCACAATTCTCTTAGTTATTGACATCACATTCTCCATGATTTTATTTTTATCTAAACCTCAATTATTAATAAAATTGTCTTACATTATTAATACTGTTAACTATGTCTATATACTGACAACATGCAATTATATTTATATATACAACAAAATAGCGCTTTACAATGTGAACGAAAAGGCTAATTTGCATATTAATATTAAAAAATCGAATTTAATAAACATGTGCTTAGTATTATTGATTTCTAACTGTTTGGTTTTATTTTAATGAATATAAGCAAAAATCTCTTCAATGAATCTTAAATGAAATCCATTAACAAGATAAAATAACTGTCATTTTATTCTTCACTTCCTCTTATAACTAAATACTTAAATTAGAAAAAATAACAATGAAAGACGAGAGTGATGGAAGAGTAAGTTTCAGTTGTTCCATTTTTTATTATACTCCCTCTGTTTCAAATCTTTTATTATACTCCCTTTGTTTCAAATCTTTTTATCTGTATTCTTATTTAGTTTCATTAGCCTTTCTAATTTAATACAATATTTTATTACATTAAAACTTAAATACTTGCACCCGGAGGTGCATATATTTGCTAGTAATAATTATAGATTTTTATGAGTTTCTATGCGAGAGTTTTTTTTAGTATAAGAACCATGAATACAGAATTCTGCTAAAATTGCTTATGGACACACTAGATAATACTCGATAGATTACCGTTTGCGATCTTCCGATAGAAGTTATTGTATTGTAAGGATCCAGGTTAATAAGAACAAAACAACTCCGACTCGAGTGTTAAACATATTACAAGATGGACTTTAATATACACCGCCCTGTCACCTGGGGCGTTAGAATGCACCGACTGCACCTCTACTGAGGTAAGACTCCCCCAATGGGGCTACCTGTTGGCCGTGGGTGGCGACCCGTGATGCTTAAGGATAGAGCCCAGGTGTATGAGCAGTTCATGACATACAATACTCCACTTTGGCCCTATCTTGGGCTAGACGGGCGGTCGGAAAGGCCTCCTCCGATCAATCGGCTGGTCACATCAAGCCCTAGCACCTATATGATTTTCCCAACACTATTACCCTCATGGCAAGCCCCAACCCCTTTTTATCATATAGGTGCTAGAAGGCGGTGGCAGCGGGTCTACATGTCCTGGGAATGACGTTAAACTCTATCTGATGGTGAGGTTCCAGTTTTGGAGGTTTGGGGAATGTGAAGCCCCCCTTCATCACCATTGCTCCCTGGTCCACTCTGACCCGGAGTGGTAGTACCTGTTAGGGTCCCATCTATGGGTTAAATAGAAAAATGTATTTATAAAAAATTCTATTATCCATTAAGAATTGATTTATTTCAAAACTTTATCGGCATTAAATGACCCACTGAGGTTGATATGCCGTAAAACAAAACAAACAAACAAACAAATAATTCCTGGATTTTTTTCTTTCGGCGGGGTGAGATACAATGGTGGAATTTAGGTCCGTTAATTTCGATTAAACTGGTATTGTTTAATTTGAACGGCATGATACTCCGCCTCGGGTTATTACATGCCTACCTGTTAGGGAATTGCCTTTTTTAAGTAAGTAAAGTCGTTGGGGTGTCCCAGTCGGTACAAGCCAGACAGCGAAGTAGGCTATACCCTTTCCACAGGCGCTAGACAAAGGAGATTGTTTGCGTCAGAGGCGGAGCGCCACGCCTAGCATCAGCTCCTCACTTTATCACACAGATCTCTGCGCTACTCATACACTGAGTTGGCGAGGTCCAGTATCGAAACCGGAATCTTGTGGTTTCTAGTCGAACACTACCGACTGAGCTAAACCGGTCCTGTTTTTGTACAGAATTAAAGTCGTCGGGGCGGTCTAAAGTCGGTATCAGCCAGTAGCGAGGGAGTCTATCCCCTTTTCACTAGCGATATACCAAGGAGATTATATTTTATCATCTGAGGTGGAGCGCCACACCTACCATCAGCTCCTTACTTTACCGCACAGATCCCTGTGCTACTCATACGCTGAGTTGGCGAGGACCGGTATCGAACTAGGAACCTTGTGGTTTCTAGCCGAATGCTCTACCGACTGAGCTAACCCAGCCCACAATAATATGGCTTAAAATATTCCCATCGCATTCAAACAACTTGGAAACCATTTGATTTGGTTTGGTTTGGTTTATATTACGTGGGCCATATAATGCCGATAAAGTTTGGAAATAATTCAATTCTTAATGGATACACATTTTTCTATTTAACCCATAGATGGGACCCTAACAGGTACTACCACTCCGTGTCAGAGTGAACCTGGGAGCAATGGTGATGAAGGGGGGCTCCACATTCCCCAGACCCCCAGAACATGAACTTTACAATCATATAGAGTTTAACGTCATTCTCAGGGCATGAAGACACTCAGCCACACTTTCAAAAACGATTGGGGCATAGTGTTATGGTTACCGCGCAAATTATTTCAGGATTCAGGATATAATAATAATCTTATTATAATGGAGATTGTGTGTTTTTCTGTCTGTAACCGAAACTATATTCCTACTCAAGTCACAATTCTCTTAGTTATTGACATCACATTCTCCTTGGTTTTATTTTTATCTAAACCTCAATTATTAATAAAATTGTCTTACATTATTAATACTGTTAACTATGTCTACATACTGAGGACATGCAATTATATTTATATATACAACAAAATGGCGGTTTACAGTGTGAACGGGAAGGCTAATTTGCATATTAATATTAAAAAATCGAATTTAATAAATAGGTGCTTAGTATTATTGATTTCTAACTGTTTGGTTTTATTTTAATGAATATAAGCAAAAATCTCTTCAATGAATCTTAAATGAAATCCATTAAGAAGAAAAAATAACTGTCATTTTATTCTTTACTTCCTCTTATAACTAGATACTTAAATTAGAAAAAATAACAATGAAAGACGAGAGTGATGGAAGAGTAAATTTCAATTGTTCTATTTTATCGATTATACCCCCCTCTGTTTCAAATCTTTTTATCTGTATTCTTATTTAGTTTCATTAGCCTTTCTAATTTAATACAATATTTTATTACATTAAAACTTAAATACTTGCACCGGAGGGTGCATATATTTGCTAGTAAATATAATAAAATGAAACATTTGGATTATTGATTTTTTTTTCTTTTTTAAATAATAAAACTCATTCTAACCTCGACCAACAAGTGAAACAAAAGAAGACCATCTCGTTGAAACAGCCGCCAATAAGGATCGAACTTGCGACAAAATAAGACTGTGGTGTTCAAAAATACAACCTGAAAGCAAGAACCGGAAACTCCCAGTTTGATTTTGGTCACACCCAAGGCTTTTTCTTTTTTATTTAAGTAATGAAACATATAAAACTAAAATCATATATAATCATAACTTGTCATTTTTTCCATATATTTTTAATCATTCACCGACATACATAGAAATTGGGTGCTGGCAACGGATCATTTTTTGAAGATATTCTTGCTTTATTACCAGGTTTTAAACAGTGCGATTTACGCCATAGTATAAGCAATTACTTAATATTTTTAAACTATTCCTGGTTTATCATACCCATCTACATTTATACGACTTTTAGTTTTTAAACGCTTGGTTTGCTGTAAGAGAAAAAGTTTTATATTCAAGAAAACAAAAACAATATAAAATGGCTGAAGGTAAGTTACTTTCGAATTTTTTTTTTCCTTTCAACACAGTCTGGATTTGAAGACATTAAAAATCTCACCCCCACCCCGACTACTTGATTTCTATAAAAGTTATCATCGTCTTTCGTAGAGGATTTATATTTAAGAAAAAATATTCATCTTGTGATTAAAATCGGAATCTTTATTTTCATTTTTTTTTTTTTTTTTTTTTTTTTTTTATCTTACAATCTTGAAAGGCATTAATGATTTCTCTGAAAGTACCATTTTTGGTTGACCCAGTACTTTCGGTTCTTTTCCGAACCATTATAAAAATAGTATGCTTGTCTTTTATTATTAGAAATGTTTAACTAAAGTAATTTTTTTTTTTTTTTTTTTATCAGCAAGGTGACGCTAAGCAACAGTGGTAGTTTATTTATTTTCAAATATTTCTATTAAACTAGGTAAACGTATTTAGAATAAGAATTACATTATCTATTTTTTTTAAATCGCCCAGTCGGTTGGGGCGTGAGAATGCCCTGACTGCACCTCTGCAGAGGAGTAAGACTCCCCGCACCCGATTGAGCCACCTGTTGGTCGTGGGTGCCGACCCGTGATGCTTAAGGATAGAATCCATGTGGATGAGTAGTCCATGATATACAATATTCCACTTTGTCGGCATTAAATGACCCACTGAGGTTGATATGCCGTAAACCAAACTATTCTAAACATTTTAAAATATCACTAATTTCAAAGTTAATTCTATTAGTAATGAGTTGTCTCTATCTAAACTAAACTAAACTAACTCTATCGGTGTGGAAAAAAACAGATAATTCAGTTTTTCAAAGTATTTTTCCAACTGGCATCTTGGGGGGGGGGGGATTTAAAAAAGAAAAGACCAACACCTCCGTACTATCTGAAAATAATCATCAGTCCCCCCCCAAAAAAAAAAAAACAAAAAAACACTGGAGTTTTCTAAGTTATATATGTAAAGTGCTCAATGTATTAAGTAGAGCATAATTATAGGGACCCAGAGTATCACTCGTATGGTTCTTCATGATAATTCTGACTGAAGGAGGTTTTCACAGACAGGTAAAAATTGGGTAGAAATTAGCATAAAGTTTATTTTCCCAGTACCCCACGCGTACCGAGTCAGGCACGAAGGCCCTATTTATGTGGGACCACCCACAAGCCGAGACTCATGGGTGGCGGGTAGAAAAATTGCGTCGATCCTGTCGGCATTCCCCCTCAAGGGGCGCTTCAGGCGCTGGGCAATAAACCCAGCCCTGCCCCTTTAAGTCAAGGGGGCAGGTATTGCCTGGAGGGATGGCCCTCTGGGATCGACGCTATTAATTTACCATCTCACCGGTCCAGTGGCCGAAGCTCACTGGACCCCCGCATGAGCGGGTGAGGCGTAAGGTTAATAGAAATTAGCATAAAGTTTAAAATCAAAAATTCGTAAGAATGTGTTATAGTTATTTTTTGTTTTTATTTTTATCTTTGACTAAGAAGTCAGCCTCTTATGTTTCTGTTCTTTGGTTCAGTATTTAGCTTTTTTTTTTTTTTTTTTTTTTTTTTTTTTGCAATTAGCTTTTGCCAGTTTTTCCTCCATGCGAAGTCGGCAAAATTTGACTCCTGCTTTGTATTTATTGCATTTCTTTATTTCCAATTTTAAGATGGGGGGGGGTCTTCCTAATTTTTATTTTATTTTACACATATAATTGGATAAGATGTTATTATTGAAGTCAGTTAGCCTACAGAGGCTAAGTAGAACTTTTTCTTCACAATGGTGAGTATCATTGTTTCTACATCTCCCCTCTCCCTCCCCCGCGTGCAGGCAAGGCTCTACGAGGAGTGAGCTGTTCTTTAAGGCCTGTCCTGTTATGCGGGAATAACCTGGACAAGGCTCGAGGGATTTTCGATGGACGAAGGCAGGTTGATGTATCAGTGCTCACTGTGGGGTGTCGAATTGCTGTATGCGCATCATTTCTGGGAGATGTTGGGAGATTGGAATGCATAGATGAAGTATTGCTTGCAGGGCTTGTAAATTCAGGCATTGCACTTGGCATTGGAGTGGGTTTTGCTTTGGCCTCCAACTTCCTCAAGAAACGGCGATAGCTGCTGTAGGCTAAGTAGAACTTTTTCTTCACAATGGTGAGTATCATTGTTTCTACAGTTATATCTATATTTTTCATTTACGAAACTACTTTTGTGGTTGTAGTATCTAATTTTAAAGGTTCCCTGTGTGATCCTTATATACTTTTTTGTCACTTATTCTTATTTTTATCGTTTTGTTCATTGGTATATATTACACACTCCTGTTGACATTTTTTTTTATAGTTGTATTTAAGTTCTCTGAATAAGGTAGAGCATGTCTTGTCGCTACGCCTGCGAGGTGGTGTTCTCGCCATTGTATCGCCAACTGAGCAAGGAGCGAAAGGCAGACCCAGAGGAGATCAGACGAGCCCTAATAACTGCTTACGGTACTGATGCATTCGATCAATTTGTGGCTCGACGACTACGGTAAAACGAAACTGTGGATGAGTTTCTGGCCGAGTTACGTCGGCTGGTTGGGAATTCGCTGCCCGAACGTTGGCTGGCGTGTGCGTTTGTATCTGGATTACCACAACATGCTACTCGCTGTCTCTTCGATCGACGGACCGTTGTTGGCTCATCGTGATTCGTGAGTTTTGCCTTTCGATCTCGCTACAGTTCCCTACGTTGGGCATGCAGCTATAGCTAATTTTGACTGTATTCTTATTAAAGATTGTATGTAATATGTTGTGACGGAAGAGTCTTTCATTAGATTAAAAATCCCTGCTTAGTTTATAGCCGCTATCCTTAAGTGCTTTTCGATATTCTATTTTATTTTTGTCATATATTGCAATTTGACCAAAGAAAGCGCGTGGTGTAATGGTTAAAGTCATGGGAAATGAACTCGTCGCCCCGAGTTCAAATCCTGGGCGTGGTAATTGCATTTCACTTAGCGCTAATACCCTTGGGAAAGGTATGAATCCTATTCTCCCTCCAGCTATGGGTAAATAGGACAGACTGGGCTCTTTAGCCTTGGTTAGGCAACCGGTCTAGGAGAAGGAAAACTCTGAATTCAAACCTGTTAAACTCTGCTTAAGAAATTGACCTTGTGTCGCATCCTGCTCGTGCGGAGGGGTTGGTATATATATATATATATATATATATTGCAATTTGACGAGTTAGTTGATAATGTATACACTTTTCAGCTAGTCATGTTTTTGAATACTTTTTAGGGGTCGTTGGATCCTATGTTAATGTGTCTAGGGTTTTGTTTCACCTTTCTAAAAAGTAATATCGTTTCATCTTATATATTTTGGCAAATTGCCAGTAGACTTGGTTGAGTACACCAATAAAGACCTCCTGGTCTGGTTTGGATAGGGAAAAAGCTTGCAACAAACCTTGTTGCGACCTTGCAAGTGGGTAAAAAGGAACTGACACTTTAGGTCTCGTACAAATAGTCCAGAAAAAAAGTCCTGAAGAATAAGTGCCTTCGTTAGTGGTGACGAGGTATTTATCTACCAATTCGACCAATCAAATAATAGTTGACACCAACCACAAGTATAAATTCCTACGCATTTTTCATTCCTGCTTTCTTCCCTCAGAAGATTGCAGGTGAGTAGTTTTCATTTTTCCCGACAATATTTAGTGCTACGTCTAAATAATCCGCTATTCTTAAATTGATTTGTATACGTAATACTTTTTTGGTACGGCGTGCGATTACACGATCAGGAACGGCGAAAAAGATGACGTCAGCTTTAGACACACCCAGAAATGTTTTCCAGTACGACCGATTTGATAGAGAAAGTTTATCTACATTTAGAAATAAAACAATTATTTTATCTTTAAAACGTAATGTTTTAGCTTAGAAAATTGAAATTTTTAAATAAAAAACAACTTTAAATCATGTAAATTTCTGGTTCTACGAATATTTTTCTAAATTTATGAAAACATTTTTTTTATTTACCTTGCGTTTACGAAGATACTTTATTTTATTCATATTTACTAGCAACAGAAAACACCGTCCGGGCGTCGTAAAATTAATTTTTGAAAGACATTGCCTGAGAGGGTGGGAGTTAAAAATTCAATGTCAGGGTTTGTATCATAAGACAAATCCTCATATTTATTAAAGGAGAAAAAAAAACAATTTGAAATGAAAACTCAAAATGTTGCGTGCATGTAATAATCAAACAATTATTTTGAATATTTTCCACATCAATTTTCCACAAAATCGTAGGTATTTATTTATTTGTAAACTTTTTAGTTCTTGTTACTGTGGAAAAAAAAGGACGAAAAAAAAAAAACAAAGCAATTTTTTAAAATTGCTTACTCAAATTTTGGGTGTATATAGCATAAGAATATTTGGACGAAGAGCTATGACGTAGTTTTTGTTACAGACAGAAACAATCTCCATTATTAATAGATTTAGGAATAAAACAATTTAATTTTATATTTTTATACTTTTTTTTTTATTAACAATTATTTCATTTATTTGACCCTTTAGGTTTTTGAAATCAATAAATCGTCATCTAGTTCGCCGTTTCTGATCGTGTAATTGCACGCCGTACCAAAAAAGTATTACCGGGTTTGTATGTCTAATTTAAATCCGAATTTGACAAATAACCAATTTAGTTTTTTTTCTTAATAAATCTCCTTTTCTAGGGGTATAAGTAAAGTCGTCGGGGTGGCCTAATGTCTGTATCCGCCCTGTCGGCTGGAGCGTTTGAATGCACCGACTGCACCTCTGCAGAGGGGTAAAACTCCCCCATTGGGTCCACCTGTTGGATGAGGAGCCCAGGTGGATGAGCAGTTCATGACTTGCAATACTCCACTTTGGCCCTATCTTGGGCTAGTCGGGCGGTCAATCGGCTGGTTACGTCAAGCCGTAGCACCTATATGATTGCCCCAACCCCTTTTTATCGTATGGGTGCTAGAAGGCTGTGGCTGCGGGTCTACATGTCCTGGGAATGACGTTAAACTCTATCTGATGGTGAGGTTCCAGCTTTGGAGGTTTTGGGGAATGTGCAGCACCCCTTCATTACCATTGCTCCCTGGTCCACTCTGACCCGGAGTGGTAGTACCTGTTAGGGTCCCATCCATGGGTTAAATAGAAAAATGTATTTATTAAAAAAAATTGAATTATCCATTAAAAATTGATTTATTTCAACTTTATCGGCATTAAATGACCCACTGAGGTTGATATGCCACAAACCAAACCAAAGAACAAAACACGGGCTGTTACAATGGATTGACATTTATTAATCGATGTTCGAACATTTCGGTTTATAAATATTTTGTATGTATATATATATATATATAAACTAGCAAATATATGCACCCTCCGGGTGCAAGTATTTAAGTTTTAATGTAATAAGATATTATATTAAATTAGAAAGACTAATGATACTAAATAAGAATGCAGATAAAAAGATTTGAAACAGAGGGGGGTATAATAGAAAAATAGAACTGAAACTTACTCTTCCATCACTCTCGTCTTTCATTGTTATTTTTTCTAATTTAAGTATTTAGTTAAAATAGGAAGTAAAGAATAAAATGAGTTATTTTTTCTTGTTAATGGATTTCATTTAAGATTCATTGAAGAGATTTTTGCTTATATTCATTAAAATAAAACCAAACAGTTAGAAATCAGTAACACTGAGCACATATTTATTAAATTCGATTTTTTAATATCAATATGTAAATTAGCCTTTCGTTCACACTGTAAACCGCTATTTTGTTGTATATATAAATATAATTGTATATTATTAGTATGTAGATATGGCTAACAGTATTAATAATGTAGAACAATTTTATTAATAATTGAGATTAAAATAAAAGTAAAATCATTGAGAATGTGATGTCAATAACTAAGAATTGTGACTTGAGTAGTAATATAGTTTCGGTTACAAACAGAAAAACACACAATCTCCATTATAATAAGATATATATATTATACACACACAATTTTATTATTATTCGGTTTTATCACATCTAGGTAAATCAATCCTTTATAGCTACAAAACTACAAACCCTGGGCATATAACTACATATACATACAAACAAACAATTAACACTTCTCTCATTTTTAAACAGAGGTATCTATATGGAATACGTTACCTCTTTTCAACATCTCCTCGTGCACCAATCACGTCTTGGTTTTTCGACTTTACATTTCGTTTCTCGCTTTCGCATGCACCGATCACGTCATTGAGATTTAATTATGATAACGGTTTTAATCATTGCCACTCAGACTTAAGAATTATTTTCTTTCCTTGCAGCCTCAAAGGTGAACACGAATCTCAACATAACCTGGACAGATCTGGCTAAATGGATAGTCGGTTTAATCCAGGAAAATCTTCTCGACAAAATCAAGGACGCATTCGAAGTTTTTCCAAACGAGCAACTCGTCAAGATTTTAAATACTCCAGTCAATGGTCTTCTACCTCTCTATGTATCAATTAGTCTTAACAACTTCGACATTTCTCGATACCTCCTCGGAGTTTCTCTCTCTCAGGGACGTCGCGAAATGTCCCAGAACTGGAAAAACAGTCAGCACCCACTCATTGCCGCTATGAACGTGAAAAATTTAAGGTTGTTCCGTCTGATCCTGAAAAACCTCCCCGATATTGACGAGGAAATCAGCGGCCAATTAACACCGCTCATGCTTGCTATAACCCATGGGAAGGTAACCTATGTAGAAAAGATTATAGATATGGGAGCCGATATTAATAAACCTTGCTTGCATGGAAGGACCCCTCTAATGCAGTGTACTTCTAGCATTGATATTTGTAGTTACCTGATCAGTCAGGGCGCGAACATTCACTACCGTGATAAAGAGGGCTTCACGGCTCTTCAGATAGCCGCTTCTCTGAACCATAAAGAATGTCTGTATTACCTAGCGTCTGCTGGTGCAGATGTACGAGCCCGAAACCGCGAAGACATACATGCTCTAAATTGGGCAGCTGTCGGACTATACGATCAGTTGGTATTTGATTTCCGCTTCCAGCCTGGCTATTCTGACAGAGATAGGGTAGAAGCTTTGGAATTATTGAATGCTTCTCATATATGTGCTCAAAACGTAGATACAGAGCTATGGGCCGGAACTTTAGATTACAGAATGAGGAAGAATATTCCTAAGAACTGTCAGGTGCCAACGCAAGAACTTCTGAGTCTTTCGAAAGAGTTTACCACAGACACAGAATTGAAAGGTCTACAAGGCGACCTACTGCTTCTTGCTTACCAGAGTATTCTGATCGTTGAGAGGATCCTAGGAAGAAACAACAGGGTATACCTGCAGTTTCTTTTGCAAACTGCTTTGATTGCCAAACAGGGAAACAAAAAGGAGAAAGTTAGGGAGTTGATCGATCATATTAAAGAATATTGTGAGGAAGCCTCTTTCGTGGCCGCGAATATGTTCCATTTTACAAACGTTTTCCGTGCCATTGCCGAATCAAATACTTTCTTTGCATGTGGGGGCTTTATAATTTTTCAAATAGTAGCAATGGCAGCTATAAAGATGTGGTCTCAGGTCAAAGACCATTTATATCTGTATCCACATATGGTGGATAGCTTTTATTCTGAATTATTCGACACGTTTCTGTACATGACATCCAAAACCAACACTCTCATAGTTTCCGCACCGCATTACCTCGTCGAATTTATAAAAGTGGTAAAAAGAGTGCTCAGTGAGGATCTCCGACATGAGCACTTTCAGTCGATGTTGCACTACACGGTTAGACATTTGGCGGATAAGCCATGGGCTTGCGTCGAGTTCCTTTTAGTCCTCCTTGAATCCGGAGCCAATCTCACCTCCAGGGATGTGTACGGACGGACCCCAGTCGAGTATGTTCTTGAGTATGCGCCTGAAAATAAGCGCAGAGTTGTTTTAGAAATTTTTAAGGGATTCAGAAGGAAAACTAATTGATGAAATGGAGATTTTTCAGCTATGGTATATTTTGTCAGATATGGATAGAACATCTTTTTTTTTGGGGGGGGGGTAATTCCTGATTACGCCAAAAAGACTTACGATTTTTGGACAACGGAATCCTGCATGAAGGAATTCTACCCGAAGATAATAGAAAAAAAAATTGAAAAAATAGGTCAATCTTATGTGCAAATTTTGGTAATTTTCACCTTTTAGTTGTCAAAATTCCCAGCAAATAAGACAATTAGAGTAACCTCCCTTGACTTTCGCTTTGAACTAAGACTGTAGCTATTTTGAAAATCTCCGTGCGAAATAAACAATTCTTAGAAACTTTTTCAAAAACAATACAACTGCATGCTTTAACACAAACATATCATTAAATGTGTTCTTAATAACAATCAAGTTAATTTCAGATAATTTTATGCTAGGAATTTAGCCAACCGACTTTCACTTTGAAACAAGACGGTGGCCATTTTGGAAGTGTCTGTGCGACATGCACAAATCTTAGAATCGTTTTGAAAACGATACAACTGCATGCTTTAACACAAAAATATCATAAAATGTGTTCTTACTAACAATTACGTTAATTTCAGATAACGTACACACACATTTCTTTGCTAGCAATTTTAACAACTAAAAGTGAAAATTACCCAAATTTTTTCGTAATGATTACCAAGACAGTGGGCAAGGACTGTAAAGCGGGAACCTTTTGCTAGTGAGACAGAGACCCAATGTAATATCCAGCTGATAAATATCGACATGACTCATTAATTTTCATTTGATGTTTTAATATTTTCATAGTTTTTTATTTACGTCACTTTTTTTACACTGAATAGATATTTGTAAAAACGTCATTTTTTATTTTATTTTTTATTTTATTTTTTTTTTATTCATAAATATAATAAATTATTAAATTTATTTCTTAAAAGAATAAAAGGACCAAGTCAAATCTTACAATATTTTGTAGAATCTTTGATGTCGGTAAAACTCATTTCCAATGCATTTTTATAGTAAAACTCATTTCCAATGCATTTTTATAGCGAAATTTCCAATGCATTTTTATAGCGAAAATAGTTTCCAATACATTTTTTATAGCGAAAATAGTTTCCAATACATTTTTATAGCGAAAATAAGTTTTCAATAAATATTTTAATTAGTTTCCAATACATTTTTATATAAATAGTTTCCAATACATTTTTATATTAAAAAAAAAATAGTTTCCAATACATTTTTATATTAAAAAAAAATAGTTTCCAATACATTTTTATATTAAAAAAAATAGTTTCCAATACATTTTTATATTAAAAAAATAGTTTCCAATACATTTTTATATTAAAAAAATAGTTTCCAATACATTTTTATATAAAAAATAGTTTCCAATTCGTGTTTATATAAAAAAAAATAGTTTCCAATACGTGTTTATATTAAAAAATAATTTCCAATTCGTGTTTATATTAAAAAATAATTTCCAATTCATGTTTATATTAAAAAATAATTTCCAATTCATGTTTATATTAAAAATGTGTAAGATACATAAACAAACAAATATAAAACAAATATTGTACAATGACATTGATATAGCGACGTTTCATCATTAAATGGCAACCCACTCAAATTATTAAAACATTTCATATACCTCGGTAACAATATCTCATCTACTGAAAACGATGTCAACACCTGCATTGATAATGCCGAGACTGCTTATAACATGCTATCGACAATATGGGAATCGTATCTCTTTGAAAAAATAAAACTGGAATTCTTTCATGCATTTTTACCTGGAGAAACTGATACATGCGAATTTCAGATTTATTTATTTATTAACAACGGCTACCCGGCGTCGCCTGGGGAGAAAGGGGTTTCTTATGTTAGTCCCACAGATCCATTATTACTGAATCGTGAGTTGAATCCTCGCGGGTTGTCTCATTTAAATCCCTATGTTAAAAAAAAAAAAAAAAAATAGGCCTTGCATTGATCCAGCTACTCTAAAAAGAAATGTTAATGTCTACTATGTAAAATATCAAATGAAAATAAAAATCCATGCTTTTATCATTTTAAATTTCATTTTTTAATTATCTTCACGAATATTAATCAAATATCTCTTTTCACTCAAAAACCAAGCCCTAATGATATTTAATGTGTGTATATGTATATATACTTTGTCGTGCATTGTTTTATTTTCGAAGTTTCCTCCAGATATATAATTACACACACACACACACACACACACACAACTGCCCTTTATATATGTACTAGAAGCGCTACCCAGCGTCGCTGGGGTAGGGGCGGGTATAAGTTGATATTGCAGACCCATTATTGTTGGATCCTCACAGAACGCCCCATCAAAATCCGTATGTTAAAAAAAAAAATCCATTGATCCAGACACTCTGAAAAGAAAAATTAATGTTTCCTATTTAGAATACTAAATACAAAACAAAAAAAAACATGCTGTTATTTAAATTTTATTTTTTAATTATCTTCACGAATATAAATCAAATCTCTATTATTTTTGCTCAAAAAACAAGCCCTAGTGATATTTAGTGTGTGTGTGTGTATATATATATATATTTACTTACTTTGTCTTTAATCGTTTTATTTTTCAGAGTTTCCTCCGGACATACATATACACACAACTGTCCTTTTATATAAGTATAGATAGATTGATTTATGTATTTATCTATTTTAACCCAATCAGAATTCCTGTAATTGGGAGCAATTAAACATTAGATATTTTCTGCATTAAATAACCCATAAGTCGTTGATATGTCGTTACACAAACCGAATAAAACATTTCCTCCCCTCTTCATTCTCTCGTCTCTTCTTTATAACAATCAGACTTACAAATTAATCAAATTCTATTTTAGACCGCCCTGTCGGTGGGGCGTTAGAATGCACCTCTACAGAGGGATAAGATTTCCCCAAATGGGACCACTTGTTGGTCGTGGGTGGCGACCCGTGATGCTTAAAGACGGAGTCTTGTTAGATGATCAGTCCATGACCTGCAACACTCCACTTAGATCCTTACTTAGGCTGGACGGGCGGTCAGAGAGAGCCTCCGATCAATCTGTTGGTCACGTCAAGCCCTAGCATCTATATGATTGCCCCAACCTTATTGCCTTTATGGCAAGCCCAAACACTTTTTTTCATATGGGTGCAAGAAAGCGCTGGCTGAGGGTCTACATGTCCTGGGAATGACGTTAAACTCTATCTGATGGTGAGGTTCCAGTTTTGGAGGTTTGGGAATGTGGAGCACCCCTTCATCACCATTGCTCCTTGGTCCACTCTGACCCGGAGTGGTAGTATTTGTTAGGGTGTCATCTATGGGTTAAATAGAAAAAGGTATTTATTTTTTAAAAAATGGTATTCTCCATTACGAATAAATTTTTCAAAATTTTATCGACATTAAATGACCCACTGAGGTTGATATGCCATAAAACAAAACAAACCAAATCTATTTTAGAATTATTTGTAAAGGATACGAATTCTTAATACAACACTATTGGGTTTGCATCATATAGGAATACTTGAAACAACACTTTCTGTAAGTAATTCGCATTAGATAAGAATATTTTAAACAACACTACTGTGTGCAAATTATTTCTTTTTAGATTGGAATACTTGAGACAACTCCAGGGTGTGAATTTTTTTTTTGTATTAGAGAGAAAAGTTAAAATGATACAACTTTTTTTATTAGATAGGAATATTTGAAATGACTTTAGTGGGTTCAAATTATTTGTATTAGAAAGGAATACTTGAAACAACACTATGTGTGCAAATTAGTCGTATTAGATAGGAATATTTGAAACCATACCACTGTGTACAGTTTTTTTTGTATTAGAAACATCTAAAACGACTTTAGTGGGTTCAAATTATCTGTATTAGATAAGAAAACTTGAAACCATACAAGTGTTTTTACAAGGTATTTGTATTGGAAATACTTTAAACGATACAATTATTTGTATTTGATAAGAATACTTGAAACTATACAAGTGTATCTAAACAATATTAAGAAAAAAACATTAACAATATGAATGTACAATGTTCACAATTCCCTAACAGCTACACATAAAATAACCCCAGACTGTTTGGGGTGACTTTAAAAACCAATCAATCGCCTTATCTGGTAAATTCTACTACTGCTGTATTGTATATGTTCGGCATTAAATAAGCCATGTCGTTGCTATGCCGTTAAATAATTAAACCAAATCAATATTTCTATATAAAAATCATTTGTATTGGATACTTGAAGCGAGACAAAGATGTGTAAATTATTGGCATTTGATAGGAATACTTGAAACGACCCAAAGAGTGTGCAAATTATTTGGTTTATATGCGTCGTTCCAAGTATTCCTATTAAACTATACAATTATTAAAATATACATTTTAAACTAAACCAAAATTCCTATTTAAAAATCATTTGTATTGGATACTTGAAGCGAGACAAAGGTGCGCAAATTATTTGTATTAGATTGGAATACTTGAAACAAGTGTTTGCAAATTATTTGTATTAAATTCGAACATCCGCCTCGGAACAACAAGATTCCTGGTTTGATACCGGCCCTCGCCAACTCAACATAGAACAGAGATCTGTGCAGTGAAGTGAGGAGATGCTGGTAGGTGTGGCGCTCTGCCTCAGACACTAGAAAAAATTATCTCCTTGGTCTAGCACTACTGAAAAGGGGATAGACTCCCTTGCTGTCTGGTTGATACCGACTTTAGGCCACCCTAACGACTTTACTTACTTTTACTAAATTTTTACTAAGAAATTGACCTTGTTTTGCATCCTGCTTGTTCGGAGGGGTTGGTAAATATATATATATTTATAAAGAATAGAATGTAGTGAGAGGTATAGAGATCTACAGAGAGTGTGTGCATATTATTTGTACTAGCAAATATATGCACCCTCCGGGTGCAAGTATTTAAGTTTTAATATAATAAAATATCATATTAAATTAGAAAGGCTAATGAAACTGAATAAGAATGCAGATAAAAAGATTTGAAACAGAGGGGGTATGATTGAAAAATAGAACAACTTTGAAACTAACTCTTCTATCATTTTCCATTACTCCCGTCTTTCATTGGTAAATTTTCGTAATTGAATTATTTAGTTAAAATAGGAAGTAAAGGATAATATCACAGTTATTTCTTCTTGTTAACGAATTTCTTTTAAGATTTATCCCCGAGATTTTTGCTCATATTCATTAAGATAAAACCAAAGAATTTGAAGTCAATAATACTAAGCACATATTTATTAAAATCAATTCTTTAAGATCAATATGCAATTTAGCCTTCCCATTCACACTGTAAACCGCTATTTTGTTGTATATATAAATACAATTGCATGTTATCAGTATGTAGATATGGTCAACAGTGGCTTCGGCCTCTGGACCATTGCTATAATTAACAGCGTCGATCCCAGGGGGCCATCCCCCCAGGCAACACCTGCCCCCTTGATTTAAAGGGGCAGGGCTGGGTTTATTGCCCAGTGCCTGAGGCGCCCCCTTGAGGGGGAATGCCGACGGGATCGACGCAATTTTTCACCCGCCACCCCATGAGCTTCGGTTTGTGGGTGGTCCCACGTTAATAGGGCCTTGTGCCTGATCCGTACAAGTGGGGTACGTGGAAAATATCATGTAGATATGGTCAACAGTCTTAATGATGTAAAACAATTTTATTAATAATTGAGGTTTAAATAAAAATAAAATCATGGAGAATATGATGTAAATAACTAAGGGAATTGTGACTTGTATAGTGATATAGTTTCGGTTACAGACAGACAAATCCACAATCTCCATTATAATAGGATTTGATATGAATATTTGTAACCATATAATTATGTGAAAAAGAAAATCTAAACAAAAAATACTCAAATAATAAAAATGTACAATCTACTCATTTCCCTAGTCATTACGCATGAAATAGCCCTAGACTGTTTGTAATGCCGTTAAAATAACTATACCGCCACCTATTCTACTACAACCTGGTGTAGGTCAATCTCATTAATTTGATGAATAACTGGTCAAATAATTTTAATGATAAAAAACAATGATTACTCAACTCAAAAGAATCAATTGGATTATTATTTTTTATTTTTTAATACTAAAAGACATCCTAATCCCGACCAAATTGGGAAGGGGTTAAGATTATACGAGGGTAAATCAAAAAGTAATGCCATCATTGAGACCCTAACGAGGCTTGGGACAAGAATCCGACGAGTAAGACCCAACTTGATAATCAACAATATCCTCCTCCTGCATGACGATGCTTGAACAGACAACAAGCATCAGTACAAGGGAGAAAATCGCCTCATTCTGGGGGAAACTTTACCACGTCCTCCATACTCACCTGATTCAGCGCCTTCAGATTATCATCTCTTCGGCCTCGTGAAAGAGGGTTAGAGAGGCGAGCATTATTCCAGTGACGAGGAAATAAAATATAGTGAAGAAGTGGCTCAACGAACAGTCAACAGAATTTTACAGGGTATGAATGGATTTCTCTATTGAGAGAAACGGTGACTGTGGCGAAGTAGGGATGTGATCCACAGAGGACCAGTTTCATTTTGATGTATGATATTTGTTCCTTTCTTGGTAATTATAACTGTCCTAAACAAAATGGCATTACTTTTTTACTCACCCTCGTATAAATAAAATATATATATATATACCAAGCTCCCCACACGTGCAGGATATGACACAAGATCAATTTCTTAAGCGGAGTTCAACAGGTTTGAATTCAGAGTTTTCCTTCTCCTATACCGGTTGCCTAACCAACATTAAAGAGCCCAGTCTGCACTACTATTCATCCATAGCTGGAGGGTAAGTAGGATTCATACCTTTCCCAAGGGTATTAGAGCTAAGTGAAATGCTATTACCACATCCAGGATTTGAACTCGGGGCGACGAGTCCATTTCCTATGACTTTAACCATTACACCACTCGCTTCCCTATACTCACCTTGGTATATAAGTGAGATGAATTAAGATGAGAAAAATAATATCATATGGATTTAAAAGGCGTCAATGAGGATCGAACTTGCGATAACATGGCACACTAGTTTTCAAATTCTATCTGTGAGAAAGAACATGGATGACGAAACTCCTTAACTTGGTTTTGGGCACACCCAATGGTTTTTTGTTTTATTTAAAAAAAAATACTATAAAAGTCGACCATATATATTTTAACATATAATCTTTATCTCTTAGTAAATTTTTATCCTTAACTGACGGAAACATAGGTAGTAGGTGCTGTTTTTATTGCTGTATTATCAGCTTTTAAACAGTATGATTTACGCTACTTCTTTAAGGAGTTTTTAAATTTTAACTTTTCAAAATTTCTAGTACCGATCTATATTTATAATTTTTTTTTTTTTTGTTTTTAAACGCTTGGTTTTACTATAGAGGAAAAACGTTTCATATTAAAACAAAACAAAAAACGATATAAAATGGCTGAAGGTAAGTTATTTTCGAGTTTTTTTTCTATCATCTAATTTTGGAATTGAAGATATTTAAAAGAAAATGGATAATGTACATCCTATAAAAGTTCGAACAATTAATAAAAAGTTACTATTCCAGGGGTATATGTATAAAAATAAAATGCATATTATTTATTAAGCACTGTAACCAAAACATGAATTGGAAGACTTCCAAAAATCTGTTACACACATGTATATATAAATATATATATATATATATATATATATATATATTATATGTGTGTGTGTCTTAGTATTTATCTAAGACTGGATTTGAAAACATTTCAAAAATATCTTCATCCAAATATTTGATTTCTAAAAAGGTTAAATTTAATCGGTATATTTTTAAAAAAAAATAACGTATCGCCTATAAATAAAGGTAGAACAATTTAAAAATAAAGTTGACTTTTATCTGAACCAAAAATATCATGATTTTCCTAATGGAATATTATAAAATCAAAATGGATATGATTTATTTTTAATGTATACTGCATTTGAACTCTGTAATAATAATAAAAAATGAATTGAAGGACGATTTCTATAAAGGTTTTCACGGTTTCACGTATATAACCTATATTTGATATGAAATATTTATATTGTCTAACTATTTTCTAAAATTGGGACTTTATAAAAAATATACCCCAGGTTTGAATGTCCTACGAGAACTGCTCGATTATAATAATATCCCACCCTGTCGGCTGGAGCGTTAGAATGCAGAGGGGTAAGACTCCCCCAATGGGGCCACCTGTTGGCCGTGGGTGGCGACCCGTGATGCTTAAGGAAAGAGCCCAGGTGGATGAGCAGTTCATGACATGCAATACTCCACTTTGGACCTATCTTTTATCATAAATGGGACCCTAACAGGTACTACCACTCCGGGTCAGAGTGGACCAGGGAGCAATGGTGATGAAGGGGTGCTCCACATTTCCCAAACCACCAAAACTGGAACCTCACCATCAGATAGAGTTTATCGTCATTCCCAGAACATGTAGACCCACAGCCACCACCTTCTAGCACCCATATTATAAAAAGGGGTTGGGGCTTGCCATAAGGGCAATATGGTTGGGACAATCATATAGGTGCTAGGGCTTGACGTGACCAGCCGATTGATCGGAGGAGGCCTCTCCGACCGCCTGTCTAGCCCAAGATAGGGCCAAAATGGAGTGTTGCATGTCATGAACTGCTCATCCACCTGGGATCTATCCTTAAGCATCACGGGTAGCCATCCACGGCCAACAGGTGGCCCCATTGGGGGAGTCTTACCCCTCTGCAGAGGTGCAGTCGGTGCATTCTAACGCCCCAGCCGACAGGGCGGATATATAGATGAATACTAAACATACTCACAAACTATATATATATATATGTGTGTGTGTGTGTGTGTATTTGGGCAGCATTCTTTCATTTATACATGTAGAGTTAAACAAAAGGCATATCTCCTGTTTAACACTTTTATTTTTGATCTTTTCCAATTTTCTGGCCAACTTTTTAATGTCTGGGTGGAATTGATGGATAAGTCCACCAAAGTTCAGTTCCCGAGTACTTTCGGCACTTTCGAAGTGCCATCATCAGGGGTGATGTATTCCAGTTTTTAAAAAATTATATTAATGTGGAGGCTGGAAGGAGAAGAATTGGTGAGAAAGGTGTTATAGGCATTTTAAAATGTGTGTACTGCATTGGAAATTAATTTTTTTCAAGGACGGTTTGTATTGTTTTATGTATAAAGCTTCTAGTATTTGGAGTTTTTGTTTATTTTTTTCTTTGTGCAAAATGTGTGTATTTTCCGTTAGAATATTTCGGTAATTAGAGCGGGGGGCATGAATGTAATTTTAGGTGTTGTGAAATAGAGCTATTGTCTGTTAAATGGAGGGTCAGACGCCTTGATAATGTGGTTGAGGTGAAAAAAACAAAAAAACAAAAACAAAACTGGAATACATCACCCTTGATGATGGCGCTTCGAAGTGCCGAAAGTACTCGGGAACTGAACTTTGGTGGACTTATCCATCAATTCCACCCAGACATTAAAAAGTTGGCCAGAAAATTGGAAAAGATCAAAAATAAAATTGTTAAACAGGAGATATGCCTTTTGTTTAACTCTACATGTATATATATATATATATATATATATATATATATTATATATATAATATATTATAATGTGTGTGTGTGTGTGTGGTATTCGTCTAAAACTGGATTTATCATCATTTTAAAATATCTTCACCCGACTATTTGATTTCTATAAAGGTTATCGTCTCTCGTAAATGATCTTATATTGATATTAAAATAAATATCGTATCACCTAAAAATAAATGTGGAAGATAAGAAAAAGTTTGAACTTTTATTTGAAACAAAGATTTTTTTTTTTCGAGTGGAATAATATACAATCTAAATAGATATTAAGTATCAATGCATAATTTAATAAATTAATAAAAATATCAATAGTTATCTATCTCTAAGAATGTGATGTTATATATATATATATATATATATATATATATATTATATATATTGAATGATAGAATACATTAGCATTTTAATTTGTTTATCATGGAGGGCTGTCAGTTTTTCTCTTATGAGACAAAGATATCTCTCTCTCTCTCTCTCTCTATATATATATATATATATATATATATATATATAGAGGCTAGTGGTTAGAGTCGTGGAAAATGGACTCGTTCATTCGAGTCCAATTCCTATACGAAGCTGTTGGCATTTCACATAGCGCTAATACCCTTGGGAAAGGTATGAATCCATATATTCTCCCTCCAGCTATGGGTTGAATAGTAGGGCAGACTGGGCTCTTCAGCCTTGGGTAGGTAACCAGTCTAGGAGAGGGATAACTCTGAATTCAACATTCCTGAGGTCGGTAATTGATTGGGTTTGTGGCAACCCTTGATGCACCAATTCTTTCCTATCGACTGTGCCAAAAAGTGTGGAATGGTCCTACACAAGCCTTCACCACTATAAACAAATCCCTGTGTGGGAGTTCATTGTGTGTATGAACCCTCATACGTTGAAAATCGACGGGAGTGTCCATATATATATATATATATATATATATATATATATATATATATATATATCACGCATGCAGCACGGATATCCATGACAATCTCTCGCCAGCCTTCCCTATCATTCATTGCCCCGGGGAGAACCTCCGTGCATCGGCCAGCATCCTTGCATAGTTGGTCAATGTAGGTCCTTAGCGGGCGGCCTACGTAAACATGTCCATGTGTTGGCTGCCACAGAACGTCGCTTATGAGCTGGTCCCCGTTTCTTCAGCTATGTTCTGAATGCCTAGACATAAAAAAGCTGTCCCGACGATTGGAAAAGATCGAAGAGAAACTTGTCAGACAGGAAATGTGTCGCCTTCAACTAATTACACAGACACACACACACACACACAAGTGTGTGTTCCTGTCTAATGCAAATAATTTGCACACGATTATCTGGTTTCAAGTATTCCTATCTAATACAAATAATTTTTACCCAACCATATTGTTTCAAGTATTCCTATCCAATAAAAATCATTTGCAGCCAGTTATGTGTTTTCAAGTGTTCCTATCTAATATAAATAATTTGCACCCAATTATGTGGTTTCAAGTATTTTTATCTAATACAAATAATTTTCACATACTATTCTCTCTAAGACTTTTAGTTATTCGTATATAATAATAATACTTTGCACGCCGTTATATAGTTTAAAATATACTCATCCAATAGTAATGATTTAAACATAATGTTCCAAGTATTCCTATCTAATAATAATAAAAATAATAATAATAATTTCCACACAGTTATATGGTTTCAAGTATTCTTATCTAATACAAATAAATTGCCCACTGTTATATGGTTTCAAGTATTCTTATCTAATACAAATAAATTGAACACTGTTATATGGTTTCAAGTATTCCTATCTAATACAAATGATTTGAACACACTTTTATGGTTTCAAGTATTCCTATCTAATATAAATAATTTGAACACTGTTATATGGTTTCAAGTATTCCTATCTAATATAAATAATTTGAACACAGTTATATGGTTTCAAGTATTCCTATCTAATATGAATAATTTGAACACTGTTATATGGTTTCAAGTATTCCTATCTAATATAAATAATTTGAACACAGTTATATGATTTCATGTATTCCTATCTAATACAAATAATTTGAACACTGTTATATGGTTTCAAGTATTACTATCTAATACAAGTACCGTATTTGAAGGCATATAAGACTTTCTTTCCAAACTTTTGGCTCAAAAAATTGCCCTGCGTCTTATACATCGTAGGTGAAGTTTGAGACCTCCCTTAGGCCTAGGCTAATCTTCTCTATGATGCTCACTAATCCAGCTTACACTCAGTACTTTTACCTACCCTAAACTCCATGCCTCCTTATTTTATTATGGTATTGTTATGTTTCTGCTTGTGTAATGCACAGCTAAACTGTTTTCTACAATATATGCTTAGATACACTGAAAACTTCTTTTCGTGAATCTGACCTGCTGAAATAGGGGTGCGTCTTATATGCCGTCAAATACGGTAATTTGCACCCAGATATATGGTTTCAAGTATTTCTATCAAATACAGATAATTTGAACACAGTTATATATTTCCAAGTATATATATATATATATATATATATATTTCGATATAGATATCTAATACAAGTAATTTGAATACAGTTATATGGTTTCAAGTATTCTCATCCAACACAGATAATTTGCACCCAGTTATATGGTTTCAAGTATTCTTATCTAATACAAATAATTTTGACTGTATTATAAGGTTTCAGATATTCCTATCTAATACAAATTATTTGTACACAAAGAGTTTCAAGTATTCCTATCTAATACAAATAATTTGGACACAGTTATATGGTTTCAAGTATTTATACCTAACACAAATAATTTGCACCCAGTTATGTTGTTTCAAGTATTCTTATCAAATACAGATAATTTGCACCCAGTTATATGATGTCCAGTATTCCTATCTAATACAAATAATTTTTACCCAGTAATGTGGTTTCAAGTATTGCTATCTAATACAAGTAATGTGCACCCAGTTATATGGTGTCAAATATTCTTATCAAATACAAGTAATTTGCACCCAGTTATATGGTTTCAAGTATTATCAAATACAGATAATTTGCACCCAGTTATGTGGTGTCAAGTATTCTTATCAAATACCAGTAATTTGCACCCAGTTATATGGTGTCCAGTATTCCTATCTAATACAAATAATTTGTACCCAGTAATGGTTTCAAGTATTGCTATCTAATACAAATAATTTGCACCCAGTTATATGGTTTCAAGTATTCTTATCAAATACAGATAATTTGCACTGTTATCATAAGGTTTCAAGTATTCCTATCTAATACAAATGATTTGCACCCAATTATAATGTTTCAAGTATTTTTATCCAAGACAAATGATTCCGTCCAAGATTAATCTGATTCTATTCTTTCTTTGCAGCACGTCAACATAACGCGGCCACCATCCGAAATATCAAGAAAGAAATTGTCAAACGAATATTCCGATCAATCGAGGAAGATATCTTTGAGGAAATCAAAGAAATCTTCGAAAACCTTCAACCCAAAAGTATCATTAAGATTTTAAATTCTACGATGAACCGCTGTTTACCCCTCTATGCAGCAGTTAATTTTAACAACGTTAAAATCGCCCGTTATATCCTCAAGTATTCTCTCCTTCAGGGATTTCGCGAAATGTCCAAACGCTGGAAAAAATACGGACACCCACTTGTGGCCGCCATAGACGTCGGTAATCCAGTCCTGATCGAGTTAATCCTGCAGCACATCCCCAATATTAACGAGGGCATCAGTGGCCCCTTATCGCCACTCATGGTTGCTATATTCCTAGGGAATCTAAACTCCGTGAAACTGTTAGTAGCAAAGGGAGCTGATGTTAATCGACCGTGCTTGCATGGGAGGATCCCTCTGATGTACTCGACTTCTAATAGTGAAATGTGTGGTTTTCTGCTCAGCCAGGGCGCGAACGTGAACCACCAAGATGATGAGGGCTTTACGGCCCTTCATTTAGCTGTTGGTTGGAACCATAGAGAAGCTGCTAATCTTTTAATCGAGACTGGTGCTGATGTTAAGATCGAAACCTTCGAAGGAATAACCCCTTTGATATGGGTGACAATGACTCAAAGCCTAGACTTGTTTGTAGATTTTGGACAGCTTTTCCAGTTTTCTGAGCTAGATAGGATACGGGCTTTGGAAATCTTGAATGCCTTATATGCGGGTGAGCAAAAAGCAGAGATAATACCATGGACCGGAGCTTTAGATGCCAGGATAAGACATAATTATCCAAAGAACTCTCAGGTTCCTCTTCGAGAGCTTCTGGAGTATTCTGGAGAATTCGAAACAGAGAGAGAATTGAAATATCTTCAAGGCAACCCTTTATATCTTGCTTACCAGAGTATTCTGGTCACTGAAAGGATCCTTGGAAGAAATAACAGACTTTATATGCAGTTTCTTCTGCAAACGGCAGTAATTGCCAAAGAACAAAATCGTATCGAAAAAGTTAGGCAGTTTGTTTATCATGTCCTTGAATACTGTAACGAAACCCATTTCGTTACGGCCAATCTATTACATTTTATAAGCCTCTTCTATGAAATATGCAAAGATGACGACACAAACATCTTCGTTGAATCCGGAGGCTTTCCTCTGTTCAGAATGATAGGGCAGACGGCTGTGAAGATGTGGTCTAACCTCAAAGAAGATATATATATACATCCGTCTTTTGTAGATAACTGTTATTCAAATGTAGTTGACACCTTCCTGTATCTGACGTCTATAATCAACACTCTGCCTTTTTCGGCGGAGGATTTCTGCGAATTTCGAGTAGAGGTAAGAAAGGTCCTCAGTGAAGATCTACGAATTGCGCACCAACAGTCTCTCTTGCACCGCGCAATTGCATTGACTGAGAAAGTAGAGTGGGCCACCTTCGAGCTCATCAAGGCCCTTCTTGAATCCGGAGCCGATGCTTTGTGCCAGGATGTGTTTGAGCAGACCCCATTCGCGTATGCCCTTAAACATGTGCCTGAAGATTTTCATGTTGCTGCTTTAGATCTTATTGAGACACACGTATGTGATCTAGAGTTTTTAAACAATGACGTTGATGAAACTATGGACGATACAACGTAAGGGCGCTGTCTTACTAGTTAAATAACACCCAGGAGAATTGCATTGTTGGGTGGTGACTCGGTTAGAACCTTCAGCTTACATATTATTGTCCCATTTCCCTTTCTACCTCTCTTCCATCCTTATCAGATCTTGATGGAATCACCCCCTAGTATATATATATATATATATATATATATATATATATATATAATATATGAGAAATAAACAAACATACGATATTTGCGATATGGCTATCCTCAGCCGACAATATTTGGGAGAATATGTGCTTAATTGAAGTCGAACCTAATTTTTTGAAAGTTAATTCATTAATAATTAATTAGGCGGGATTTAACTATTTAAATGTAAGGCTAAACAAATCGAGAAAAATCAATCTCTGTATGTACATTTCGGCCTATTAGGCCTCATCAGCAGAGCTATAGATACGAAGACCGCCCCGACAGGTTTCGAATCACACACGGGGCGGTCTTCGTATCTATAGCTCTGCTGATGAGGCCTAATAGGCCGAAATGTACATACAGATATTGGATATATGGATATATATATATATATATATATATATATATATATAATAATATATATATATTGTAAACACGGTTTGTTTTGAATGCTTTTTGCCGATAATTTTAGGGAGAATAAGTGCTTAATTGGAGTCGTCACTAATTTTGAAAATTAATTAATTAATTAGGCGGGAATACCTATTAAATGTACCTATTACATTTAATAGGTATTCCCGCCTAATTCATTATTAATTAATTAATTTTCAAAATTAGGTACGACTCCAATTAAGCACTTATTCTCCCTAAAATTATCGGCAAAAAGCCATTCAAACAAACCGTGTTTACAACTTATCATATCGTCGTGTAATAAAAGTCACTAGAAGTGGAATATTAACCTACTCTAAACAAATCGTAAAATCTAAGAAGTCCGTTTGGTGTAGAGGTTATGGATCGGCCTGTCAGCTTGGCAGTCCGGTTTCAAATCACGCACAGGGCGGTCTTCCGATCTATAGCTCTGCTGATGAGGCCTAATAGGCCGAAATGTACATACAGAGATTGATTTTTTCTCGATTTGTTTAGCCATACATTTAATAGGTATTCCCGCCTAATTCATTATAATTAAATTAATTTTCAAAATTAGGTACGACTCCAATTAAGCATATATATATATAAAATATATATATATATATATATATATATAATTTTCAAAGAAAGAAAAAACATAACAAACCGTTATAAATTTATTTCGACCAAAAGTCTTTTAAAATTTATTACGGAATTGTTAAGTTTTTTTTCTTTCTTTGAAATTTAATTATTGCTCTGTATTTAATCTAATTTATTGATTATTATACATTGAGCTCTCTTTAGGGATTTATAAAAATCCCTGTATGAAAATATATGTTTGCTCCTACAAAGCATACAGTATGTTATACAGTGATATTTCGAGGATCCCAGGTGGAATCATCCCTTACTACCAGTCATTTAGATACCTTACGCGCACACACACACACACACACACACACACACATACATATATATATATATATATATATATATATATATATGCGGTTTAACTCATGTGGTTCCTGGTTAGATATCGCTTGTCGCCAACTCAATGTATGAGTAGCACAGGGATTTGTGATGTAAAATGAGGAGCTGATGTAGGTGTGGCGCTCCACCTTAGACGCTAACATAATCTCATTATGCTAGTGAAAAGGGGAGAGACTCCCTTGCTGTCTGGCTGATACCGACATTAGTCCGCCCCGACTTATATATATATATGAGAAATAAGAGGACATTAATCTGACTGTATGTGGAGAAAGGTAGACAAACACGGGATGTTGTACAAAATGGATGTTTATTGTAGGTAGTGATGTCGACGTTGTCACGTTTCGGTCTGTTAGTCCTTCTTCAGGACGTTGGATTGAATTCTTGCTTCATTGGTGAGCATTTTCATATTTCACCATTGAAGCAAGAACTCAATCCAAAGTCCTGAAGAAGGTCTAACAGACCGAAATGTTACAACGTCGACATCACTACCTACAATAAACATCCATTTTGTACAACATCCCGTGTTTTTCTGCCTTTCTACACACACACACACACATACAAAAAAAGAAGACACATCGCATCCCCCTAATAACAACATTTAATAACACCCTCCCATCACTTAATCAAATAATCAAATAACACTGGAACATCCTGAAAATAAACCCTGAACTAAGAGATATTTTCCAAGAACCCGGTATAGTGACCTATCGGCGACCTCGTAACCTCAGAGAAATGATAGGAGGCAACAACATACTAAACAATAAAGTAGTCAACATGTGACCCATAATTAACTCCACAAAATTCTGCCGGCCCTGTAGTACAAAAAACAACTTATGCTGCAAACAAATAAAAACAACAGACACATTTACAAGCTCCACAACAAAACAAACTTTTAAAATCTACCATGAATCAAACTGCAAAAACAAAAACGTGATTTACCTTCTAGATTGTACTAAATGCCTAAGACAATACGTGGGGAAATCTGAATGGGAATTTTACTTTAGACTTAACAACTACAGACACAGAATAAAAAATACCGACTATAATAAGCTCATTCCAATAGAGCAACACTTCCGACTGGATGATCACAATTTTAATAGAGACGCCAAGTTTACCCTCATTGAAAGAATTCAAACAAACACCGACACCAAAACGGTAATCGAGAACCACGAATACAGATGGATACAAATGTTAAAAAGCTTTCATCCGTACGGCTTTAATAAAAAAACAGGTCCTCTTTAATAGTGGGTAATAAACCTGTCTACACCTACGAGGGTGGCGGAGGTCACCTAAATAAACAAACACTGACCACCACACATCAAACAAGCCACTCTTGACCCAATTAAAATTCTAGAAGTCACGCGCACAGTACCGTGATACAGACACACGCTCACACTCACACAGTATATGTAAACACACACATACGTATATATACACATACTGTCATACACACAACTTCCATGAACCCTTCCCTCACTTATATAAGAGCATCTAAAAAATAACCTACCTCAAAGAGGTTCTTCACGGAACAAATGAACATGCTACTATTAAACACACTTGCCTACCCGGATTTTAACAGCATGTCAAACCCACTATAACACTTGAACTTTTATAACTCTTCTATAATGCTCCCTTTCTAATAATGTATCAACAATTTCTTCAAATAAGAAATTTTCTCCTGAAGATGACCGAAGGTCGAAACTAGTTGAGAATAAACAACATACAAGAAGTATTCCTGATTGTCTTAATAATTTTTGTTCACACTATATATATATATATATATATATATATATATATATATGTGTGTGTGTGTGTGTGTGTGTGTGTATGTATGTATGTGTGTGTGTGTGTGTGTGTGTGTGTGTAAGTATAGATAAATGGATATGAAAACATAATGCTGTTAAAATGAAATATTTTTATATCATTTTCATAGCTAATATTGAACAATATTTCGATTTATAAAAATCATCATCAGAGCTTGTTTCTAATCCGGACGCATCGAGAGAGAAGCAGAAAATAATTTAAATTCAAAACGGAAGCATTGATGTGTGAAAATGCTTCCGTTTTGAATTTAAATTATTTTCTGCTTCTCTCTCGATGAGTCCGGATTAAAAACAAGCTCTGATGATGATTTTTATAAATCGAAATATTGTTCAATATTAGCTATGAAAATGATATAAAATATTTTCATTTTAACAGCATTGTGTGTTTTCTTACTCTTTTATCTATACATATACTGTCGGATTCATTTCCTTACTCTTAACTTAATATATATA
>CM042181.1:1608132-1648132 GCA_023376005.1 Doryteuthis pealeii | reverse complement strand
ATGACGACAATTTTTAATTCAAACATTATTTTCAAAAACTTTTCAAATAAAGATCGAAATGTATTATGTCATTATTCTAGCTAGCTATTTTTTTAATCTATATTTTCTTTGATTAAATAAATACGATTTTGTATACACTAAACAAATGTATTATTTTAAATTATTATAAATTTTTAAAATTCCCTGAAAAAAAAAGTAGACAACAGGAACTTTTAATATAAAATTCTTTAGAAAATAATCTAATAATTTAGAAAAAAGATAATGGATGGATCTAAGGGAAATAATATCTTTTTCGATTTTTGGGGAAACTCTTGTTGTTGTTGTTGTGTTGTTTTGAAGCGCTGGCTGCTGGGATACATAAGTTAATATGTTCAATCGTTAAATCGTGGGGCATCAAGGAAATGCTAAATTAGTAATTTGCTTCAGAAAAAATATTTTACGTACGTATGATCATCTGATTTTTTTCAAGTCACTTAACTTTGACCTCCCTGTTTTTCGGTACAAATAACGGTGTGTATATATGTGATTGATACTATTTTCTGGCAATAACTAAAAGAGAGATGTGAATAGAATTCATTTTTCGTACTCTTCGCGGAGAACCGTCCCGTCGCCCTGCCTCAAAAAATGCTTGCCGGTGGCTGCTGTAAACCCCCCCCAAAAAATAAAAACAAACACCAGCTACGATTAAGTCCGTAGCCGAAGCAGTGTTACTTGAATAAAAAAAAAACTCGGGTTAGGGTTTTGGTTAGAGGTTGGAGTTGGTGTTTAGGATTAGTTTAATGGGAAAATAAATAATTTGGGCTCTGTTTTATCTAACCCAGAAAAAACAGGACCCAGACATTTTATAATAAAACTGTTAATTTTAAGTAGGGGTGGGGTTAGAGTTTAGGGTTGGCCAGCATTTTTTGAGGCAGGAGACGGGGCGGTTCACCGCGAAGAGTACCGTTTTTTTTAAAGAAATCTACTCATGTAGTAAATAAGTACAAAAATCGAAAAATAAAATGAAAATGAAAACTAAAAAATAATTTTTGGAGTATTATTTGGGTAATATTTGCGGAGTTCTGTCCTAAAATCCTGCCTCAAAAAATGGTAGCCAGTGACTGCTGAAAAACAAAAACACCAGCTAAGTTAAAATCCGTAGCGAAGCGGTGTAATAAAATAGAGTTAGGGTTTAGGGATAGGGTATGGGTTTGGGTTAGGATTAGTTTAATTGAAAATAAATAATTTTGGTGACCCAGGAAAAACAGAACCATACATTTTGTAATAAAACTTAATTTTAACTAGTTGGGGTTGGGTTTTCAGGAAAAACGCCTAAGTTGTTTTTTTTCTTTCTTTCAAGTTATACCGCTTCGGCTACGGACTTCAATCGTAGCTGGTGTTGTTTTTTCAGCAGTCTGCAGCTAGCAGTTTTGGAGGCAGGAGGCCAGGACGAAACTCTGCAAAGATTACCATTATTTGTATATTCAGACTATTGTCCTCATCTTCATTGTTATCTGTACAGCGTTTCGGCCGATGTGCCCTCCGGCCTTCTTCAGATATTTCTATGTCGGCACAGGAACCTTCTTGTAATAGGGGCCATCACAGAACTTTGACCATCTCTTTATTCAGCCCACGGGGGTATCCTGTTCTCATTCCACTAACCATAGCTGGGGTCCAGGTGTTAAGCTATGTTAATTATTCTATGTTACTGTGTTGCATAGCGCTCTACTCGGGCCACAAAATCGTACATGTTATATACTGTTGCTGGATCGTATGTGTTAGTAGTGGAGTATAAAGATTCACACGTAGACATATGTAGTAGAAGATTGACTTTTTATTTAATTCCCTCGTGGTGCGTGTGGGTGACGGGCGTTGACAATGGGCACTACTACTGCTGGTACTGTGGTGGAAGGTGGTGGGCGCGCCTCACTGCCCGCCGGCAGCGATTGACCGCAAGCGTCGGTCTGACTCCTTGTGCTCTGTTCGCCGTCTCCTATCTGACTGTCCAACTGCTACTGCTGACCCCTTAAGTAAAGGCAACCCGCCCACACATCCTTTTGTTCCTTTGACCGGAAGTTCTTTCCTCCCCTTCCAGTCTCTTTGTTCAAATTCCCGTTTGTACAGAGGAAGTCTTTTGTTACCCTTCCTTTTGTTACCCCAGACTTTTTGTCTAAGCTATCTATTATTTTCTTTTGTTCAATTTCTTCTTTGTCCAGGTTTCGAATTTCCCGCGCAAAATAAATGCGACGATCCTAAAACATAACAACTGCTGTCCCTGACCAGGATGTAACCTGCAGTCTAGAGATAATTGTCATTTAGAACTGTCTTAATCTAACTCCTTTATCTACTAGGTTATGTGTCTAATTGGACAATTCAGTGTGAATGATTTTCAATCGCAAAAGTTACAATTTATTTTGTAAAATCCGATTTTAAGTAGCGTCTTGGCAGATCAAGATGATCGAAATTGACCGAAAACATCGTTTTAAATGTATCAAAAATAAATTACATGTGTAATATTATTTAACTTTTTTGCTTATGCTCATTATGTTACTTTTTCGACTTAGACAAAAATTTGACCTTAAATAATCGGTTTAATGAATTTTAATTCATTTTTAAAATGAAAAGCAGACGATATTTTGGCAGATCCTACTCTTTTTCCTAATCCCAATCATCTAGCGAGAGCTTAACGGGTGACCCAACGGGTCACTTTTTGTCTAGTATATATATATATATATATATATATATATATGTGTGTGTGTGTGTGTGTGTGTGTGTGTGTGTGGTTTATTGTAGGTTTCTAAACATAACTTGAAAGTTTTTTGGTAATTTTCACTCAACTAATTAGACTGTTATCTCAATTTTAAAATATTCATTTGTATTTTTAATATTTATTAAAATTTCCTATCGCATAAAATACAGTTTTCGGAGTGCAAAACCACAAATATATAATAAATGTACGTTGGGACTAACTTAACTAACTTGGAGAGGTATATATCCCTCTGCTTGATGATAACCAAGTTCACGTCTCTTAGTTAAAATTTGTGCAATAATTAGAAAATTAATATTTATCTCTCTGCAGAAATAAATTATCAGGGGAGTTGGTGAACGCAGACAGACATTGATAAGCTGCTAATTGCACTGTAATGGATTTATTACCAGTACTATATTATTTAGATATTAATGGTTGATTCTATAAGTTCCATAGAACAGTGCAAGAGTCAAGAGTTAATTTCAATGAATAAAACATGTTTAGCTCAGTCGGTAGGGCGTTCGGCTAGAAACCACAATGTTCCTAGTTCGATACCGGTCCTCGCCAACTCAGCGTATGAGTAGCACAGGAACCTGTGCGGTAAAGTAAGGAGCTTATGGTAGGTGTGGTGCTCCACCTCAGACGTCAAAAACAATCTCCTTGGTCTAGCGCTATTGAAAAGGGGATAGACTCCCTCGCTGATTGGCTGATGCCGACTTTAGGCCGCCCCGACGACTTTTTATTCACCAAAAGTATTTGTGGACCATATGACATTTAGGCACCCCTTTTTGATCTCGATTAAGAAAGGGCAATTGGTATGTATGTATGTATGTATGTATGTATGTCCGGAGGAAACTACGAAAATAAAACAATTAATAACAAAGTAAATATATATACACATTAAATATCACCAGGCTTGCTTTTTGTGCAAAAATGATGAAGATTTGATTTATATTCGAAGATATTTAAAGATTGAAATATACATAGAAATAGCATTGAAATTTTACTTAAAAATGAGCATCATTTGTAAATCTCAAATTAAACAAATCCAATCACCAAAGTTTCCAACCGTCTACCCAGGCGACGCTGGTTAGCCCTTTCGAGTTATTAATAGATTAGAGCAGCGGTCCCCGACCTTTTCTGCGCCACGGACCGGTTTCATCTAAGACAATATTTTCACGGACCGGCCTTCATATGCTCCGGCCTACATTTGCTCGATAATCGTTAATGACGTAATTAATAATAAATCATCAACTTCTAGACTGATAATCAATAAAAAAAGAAAGAAAAAAGAAAAATTCAAACGTTCTGTGCAGCCCGGTACCTAATTTGAACAACGTATCTTTGAAAATCTGTGTTACGCCTCAAAGATATATCCGCTCTGGGGCATTAGAATGCACCGACTGCACCTCTGCAGAGGGGTAAGACTCCACCTATGGGGCCACCTGTTGGCTGTGTGCGGCGACCCGTGATGCTTAAGGATAGAACCCAGGTGGATGAGCAGTTCATGACTTGCAGTACTCCACTTTGGCCCTATCTTGGGCTAGATGGACGGTCGGAGAGGCCCCCTCCGATCAATCGGCTGGTCACATCAAGCCCTAGTACCTATATGATTTTCCCAACCCTATTGCCCTCATGGCAAGCCCCAATCCCTTTTTATCATATGGGTGCTAGAAGGCGGTGATTGACGTTAAACTCTATCTCATGGTGGGTTCCAGTTTTGGAGGTTTGGGGAATGTGGAGCACCCCTTCATCACCATTGCTCCCTGTACCACCCTGACCCGGAGTGGTAGTATTTGTTAGGGTCCCATCTATGGATTGAATAGAAAAACATGAGTTTATAAACAAAATTGCATTATGTATTAAGAATGAATTTATTTCACAACTTTGTCGGCATTAAATGACCCACTGAGGTTGATATGCCGTAAAACAAACCAAACCAAACCTACTTAACGTACCTAAATTAACGCTGAGGGCGGGCGTATCATGACGCAACAGATATAAGGGTTGAGTTAATGTAGTTCTAAGTGACAATCATTTGGAGATTGCAGGTTCGGTCCTGACCACGGGTATTAATAACATGAAATACTTCACAGAGCTTAACATTTGTACCCCGGTCATGGTTAACCCGAATATGAACATGACGCAATCTTTGTTCTTTCCCACCCATGAGCTTCGGCTTGTGGGCGGGCCCACGTTAAAACGAAGCCTTGTGCCCAGTCCATACAAGTGGGGTATGAGGCAAATACCTGTTGCGTCATGTGTCTAGTTGGGCACACAAGAGGATATATTGGTCAAAACGTTGTGTATATAACAATAAAGGCGGGGGACAACAATTCGAAAAATCTAAATAATACAAATTATCTAGCCTCATCTCACAAATAAATAAAAAAAACACCTGAAAAAGACCGGAGGACACATCGGCCGAAACCTTAATCATAAAGTGGAGGAAAACAGTTCCGAAAGAATTCAAAATATACAAATTATCAAGTTTCATTTAAACAATTCAGATATATAATAACTACATTACTTGAACTAGCGGTTTAGCTGAATCGGTAGAGTGTTCGGCTAGGAATCACAAGGTTCCTGGTTCGATACCGGCCCCGCCAACTCAGCGTATGAGTAGCACTGGGATATGTGCGATAAAGTGAGGAGCTGACGGTAGGTGTGGCGCTCCACCTCAGATGCTAAAATAATCTACTTGGTCTAGCGCTAGTTAAAAGGGGATAGACTCCCTAGCTGTCTGGCCGATGCCGACATTAGGCCGCCCCGACGACTTTCCTTTTTTTACTTGAACTAGCAAAAGTATGTGTCCTCTGGGCACAAGTATTTAAGTAGGATTTAAGATGACATATGATGGTGGATTGTGTGGATTTATTCTATGTATTGCCTAACAAAGGTTAAAGAGCCCAGTCTGCCCTACTATTTACCCATAGCTGGAGGGAGAGTAGAATGCATACTTTCCCAAGGGTATTAGCGCTAAGTGAAATGCAGTTACCACGTCCAGGATTTGAACTCGTGGCGACGAGTCCATTTCACATGACTTTAACCATTACACCACGAGCTTCCTACCTTTTTATCATATATGTGCTAGAAGGCGGTGGCTGACGGTCATGGGTATGACGTCAAACTGTATCTAGTGGGGAAGTTCCAATTCTAGAGCTCTGGAGAATGTGGTTTACCTCTTCATTGTCATTAATTTAAAATATCAAAGGCAAACAAAAATCTATCATTAAATTTTTTTTTCTAAGTAACTTCATGATTTTCGCCACACCCAATATTTATTTTTAAAGATAGAATATCCTATAAAGGTAAACTATATATTCTAACATGTCATTTTTATATATTTTTATTCTTTAATGACAGAAACCTAAGTACTGGGTGCCGGCGCCGGCTTAGTTTTTGAAATTATTGTTACTAGGAGAGCTCCCCACATCCTTGTGCCAAACAATTGGATAATTAATACTTATTTTTTGAATATTAAAATTGATTATAAAAAAAGTAAAGTCGTCGGGGCGGTCTAATGTCGGAATCAGCCAGACAGCGAGGGAGTCTATCCACTTTTTCCTAGCGCTAGACCAAGGAGATAATTTTAGCATCTGGGGTGGAGCGCCACACCTACCATCAGCTCCTTACTTTACCGCACAGATCCCTGTGCTACTCATACGCTGAGTTGACGAGGACAGGTATCGAACTAGGAACCTTGTGGATTCTAGCCGAACGCTCTACTGACTGAGCTAACCCGGCCAATCAGACCAAATTGAATAATTAATACTTAATTTTTGTATACTAAAATTGATTCTAACCTGACCAAATTGATCAGGGATTATTATAACGAGTAGGAATATTCGCCCTCCCGGCGTTAGTATTTAGATTTTAATTCAATGAAATATACTAAATTAGAAGCGTCTAATCGGCGTTGCCTGGGTAGTGGGGGGGATTAAAAAATCAGTCTCACAAATCCATTAAGATTGAATCGCGAGCTGGATCCTCGTAGTTTGTCCCGTTAAAATCCTTATGTAAAAACAAAAGACGTTGCGTTGATCCAGCCACTCTGGAAATAAAAATTAATGTCTACTATTTAAAATATTAAATGCAAAAAAATCTATCATTTAAATTTTATTAATAAATATTAATTAATATTAATTTAATATACATTAAACCTTCATTATTTTTGCTCAAAAAACCAAGAACTTGTGATACTTAATGTGTATATATATATATTTACTTTTACATTAATTGTATTATTTTCGAAGTTTCCACCGGACATACACATACACAAACCTGCCCTTTTATATATGTCTAGATTAAAAAGACCAACGAAATTAGATAAGAACTCCTATAAAATATTACACTTATTTTAATTATATTTTAATTGGCGAAGTATTGCAAGAAAAATATATCATCTGGATTGAACAGCCGCCAGTAAGGTTCGAACTTGCGATAGCAGGGGAGTGTAGATTTCAAACTCTTAAGCGGGGAAACCGGATGACGTAATTCTTTACCTGAATTTGGTCACACCTAATATTTTTCGTTTTTTAAATTTTTTTTTAATTATGTTAGAAAATCCTATAAAATAAAACTACATATATTTTTAACATGTCATTTTTATATATTCTTATTCTTCACTGACAAAAACATAAGTACTGGGTGCCGGCACCAGCTCATTTTTTGAAATGCAAATATTAAATTGTATACTTTATCTTTTACGCTACAGTTAATTTAAGTAAATATCTCATCTGGATTGAACAGCTGCCAGTAAGGATCGAACTTGTGATAGCATGGGAGTGTAGATTTCTAACTTTTAAGCGGGGAAACCGTATGACGTAACCCATTACCTGAATTTGGTCATACCTAATTATTTTGGGGGTTTTTAAAGATAGAATATCCTATAAAAATAAATTATGAATTCTAACATTTAATTTTTAAATATTTTTATCCCTTCACTGACGGAAACATAGGAACTGGTGGGGTCGGCACCGTCACAGTTTTCGAAATTATTGTTACTGTAAATATTAGATTTTTAACATTATCTTTTATACTACAGTCAAATTGAGTAGTTTTTTTTCATTATATTTTAAAACTTTTTACTATTTATCATACCTATTTATATTTAAAAGCATTTTGATTTTTACACACTTAGTTTTACTCTAGAAGAAAAAAATTTATATTAAAAAAGAAAAAACTATATAAAAATGGCTGACGGTGAGTTACTTTCAAATTATTTTCCTTTCATTGAAAACTGAATTTCAAGACATTAAAAAATGTCTTTAGACGACTATTTGATTTCTATGAACGTTATCATGTCTCGTATATATTTATATTTAACTAGAAGTGGCCTGAGTAGAGGGGGAATTTTTTAAAGTTAGTCTCGCAGATCCATTAATACTTATCACAAGTTAGATCCTCACTGGATGCCCCATAAAATCCCCACGTAAATACATAACAATATAGTAAGAAATTTTAATTCAATAATATACAATTATAAAAAAATATACACTATAAATTAGACGATTAATTCAGTCAATCAACATCATATTTCAATTACCTTCTGTTACTATACAATTTTAATTTTTAAATATCTTCCCAAATATAAATAAAATCTCTTATTTTTGCTCAAAAACCAAGCTCTGGTGATAGTAAATGTGTGTGTGTATATATATATATATATATATATATATATTATTAGTTGAAGTGACAAATATGTTTTAGCTTTTATTCATTTATTTGGGAACGATATTACTACCAATGGTTTCCTGCTAAAAGCATTCATCAGGTAAACGAAATGTTTTTGTTTTTTTAAATGACAAATGATATATATATATTTATTTACACTTACTTTGTCGTTACTTGTTTTATTTTTGAAGTTTCCTCCGGAGATACACATATACACAAACCGCTCTTTATATATGTATAGATATCAGATATCTATTTTACCGTTTAAAAATATCGTATCGATTGTAAATAAAGGTTGAAAAATAAATCCATTTTTGTCTGTACCAAATATGTTTTAACAGATCCTTTAATATATTTGTAATCCTTCACCAACGGAGAGATTGGTATTAGGGGTTGAGAACTGCACACTTTTTAATAAGTTTTTCTTGTATAATCGTCTTCTGAACAGTACGGTTTACGCGGTAGCATAAGCAATTATTGTTTTACATTTTAACTATTCATAATCTCTAACACCTATCTATAATTAAGTATTTTAGTTTTTTAAACAGTTGACTTTAGTTTAGGGGAAAAATTTGTAAAAAAATTAAAGAAAAAAAAAACTATATAAAATGGCTAAAAGTAAATTACTTAAAAAAAATAGGTTCCTTATTTCAAGGCATTTGTAAAAGTATATATTCTCGCGACTATTTGGTTTTGTTTTACGGCATATCAACCTCAGGGGATCATTTAATGCCGATAAAGTTTTGTAATAAATCAATTCTTAAAGGAGATAATTTTTTTATAAATACATTTTTCTATTTAACCCATAGATGGGACCGTAACCGGTACTACCACTCCGGATCAGAGTATACCAGGGAGCAATGGTGATGAAGGGGTGCTCCACATTCCCCAGACCTCCAAAACTGGAACCTCACCCTCAGAGTTTAACGTCATTCCCAGGACATGTAGACCTTCAGTCACCCCCTTCTAGCACTCGTATGATAAAAAGGGGTTGGGGTTTGCCATAAGGGCAATAGGGTTGGGAAAATCATATAGGTGCTAGGGCTTGACGTGACCAGCCGATTGATCGGAGGGGGCCTCTCCGACCGCCAGTCTAGCCCAAGATAGGGCCAAAGTGGAGTATTGTAAGTCATGAACTGCTCATCCACCTGGGCTCTATCCTTAAGCATCACGGGTCGCCACCCACGGTCAACAGGTGGCCCCATCGGGGGAGTCTTACCCCTCTGCATTTCAATTTTAATATAGGGTAGACCATAATGATGGTACACATTTTAAATGTTACTTTCTCAGAGTATAAAGTCGTCGGGCGGTCTAATGTCAGTATCAGCCAATCAGCGAGGGAGTCTATCTCCCTTTTCACGAGCGCTAGACCAAGGAGATTGTTTTTGTGCCGGAGGTGGAGTGCCACACCTACCATCAGCTCCTTACTTAACCGCACAGATCCCTGTACTACTCATAAGCTGAGTTGGCGAGGGCCAGTATCGAACTAAGAACCTTGCAGTTTCTAACCAAACGCTCTACCGGTCCCTCTCAGATTATAAAAACGACTAAATATATTTATTACATACCTGATACACAGGAGTTTTACATGTCATCTAAGATTTGAATATTACATTAGGTTCTTATTACTTTCTGGTATTGTTTTTGGTGATTCGCATAATACCGTTGAGTCCATAAGAAATTGCATATGTAGTCTAAAATATCCATTGGCCATTCCGATAACCTGAACTAACCCCAGTGAATTATTTTCTGTGGGGTTACATGAACGATCTGGTATACGCAAACAGGTCCCACACGACAGCGGAACTGACAGAAAGAATCCGTAGAGAGATAACAGCTATTCCAGTTGATATGCTAAACCACACTTTTCGTGATATGAGAAATTCTTTTTTTCTTTTTTTCTTTCTTTTTTTTTTTCTTTCTTTTTTTTTTTCTTTTTTCTTTTTTTTTTTTTCTTTTTTTTTTTTTTTTTCTTTTTTTTTTTTTTTTCTTTCTTTTTTTTCTTTCTTTTTTTTTTTCTTTCTTTTTTTTTCTTTCTTTTTTTTTTTTCTTTCTTTTTTTTTTTTTTCTTTTTTTTTTTTTTTTTTTTTTCTTTTTTTTCTTTTTTTCTTTCTTTCTTCTCTTTTCTTTCTTTCTCTTTTTCTTTTTCTTTCTTTCTCTTTTTCTTTCTTTCTCTTTTCTTTTCTTTCTTTTTCTCTTTTTCTTTTTCTTTCTTTTCTTTCTTTCTTCTCTTTTTCTTTTCTTTTTCTTTCTCTTTTCTTTTCTTTTTCTTTCTTTCTTTTTCTTTTTCTTTTTCTTTTTCTTTCTTTTCTTTCTTTCTCTTTTTTCTTTCTTTCTCTTTTTCTTCTTTCTCTTTTTCTCTCTTTCTCTTTTCTCTTCTCTCTTCTCTTTCTCTCTCTTTCTCTTTTTTCTTTCTCTCTTTCCCTCTTTCTCTTTTTTCTCTCTTTCCTCTCTTTCTCTTTTTCTCTCTTTCTCTTTTTTCTCTCTTTCTTCTTTTTTCTCTTCTTCTTTCTCTCTTTCTCTTTTTTCTTTCTTCTTTCTTTTCGTTTTTCTTTCTCTTTTTCTTTCTTCTTTCTTTCTCTTTTTCTTTCTTCTTTCTTCTCTTTTCTTTCTTCTTTCTTTCTCTTTTCTTTTCGTTCTTTCTTTCTTTTCTTTCTTTCTCTTTCTTCTTTCTTTCTTTCTCTTTCTTCTTTCTTTCTCTTTCTTCTTTCTTTCTCTCTTTCTTCTTTCTTTCTTTCTCTTTTTTCTTTCTTTTTCTTATTTTTCTTCTTTCTCTTTTTTTTTTCTATTTTCTTTTCTTTCTTTCTTTTTTTTCTTTCTATTTTCTTCTTTCTTCTTTTTCTTTCTATTTTTTTTCTTCTTTCTATTTTCTTTCTTCTTTCTTTCTTTCTTCTTTTTCTCTTTCTTTCTTTCTTTCTTTCTTTCTTTCTTTCTTTTCTTTCTTTCTTCTATTTTCTCTTTCTTTTCTTTCTTTCTTTCTTTCTATCTTTCTTCTTTCTTTCTTTCTTTTTTCTTTCTTTCTTTCTTTTCTTTCTTTCTTTCTTTTCTCTTTCTTTCTTTCTATTTCTCTCTTTCTTTCTTTCTATTTTCTCTTTCTTTCTTCTATTTCTTTTCTTTCTTTCTATTTTCTCTTTCTTCTTCTCTTTCTATTTTCTTTCTTTCTTTCTATTTTCTTTCTTTCTCTTTCTATTTTCTTTCTTTCTCTTTTTCTTTCTTTTCTTTCTTTCTTTTCTTTCTTCTCTTTTCTCTTTCTTTTTCTTTCTTTCTCTTTCTATTTTCTTCTTTCTCTTCTATTTCTTTCTTTCTCTTTCTTTTCTTTCTCTTCTATTTCTTTCTTTTCTTTCTATTTTCTTTCTTCTCTTTCTCTTTTCTTTTCTCTTTCTCTTTCTCTTTTCTTCTTTTTCTTTCTCTTTCTTTTCTTTTCTTTTCTTTTCTCTTTCTTTCTTTCTTTTCTTTCTCTTTCTTTTTCTTTCTTTCTCTTTCTCTTTTCCTTTTCTTTCTTTCTCTTTCTTTCTTTTCTTTTCTTTCTTCTCTTCTCTTTTCTTTTCTTTCTTCTTTCTTTTCTTTTCTCTTCTTTCTCTTTTCTTTTCTTTCTTTCTTTTTCTTTCTCTTTTCTTTTTTTTCTTTCTCTTTCTTTCTTTTCTTTTTCTTTCTTTCTCTTTTCTTTTTCTTCTTTCTCTTTTCTTTTTCTTTCTTTCTTTTTCTTTTTCTTTCTTTCTCTTTTCTTTTCTTTCTTTCTTTTCTTTTTCTTTCTTTCTCTTTCTTTTCTTCTTTCACTTTTTCTTTTTCTTTCTCCTTTCTTTCTTTCTCTTTTTCTTTCTCCTTTCTTCTATTCTCTTTTTCTTTCTTCCTTCTTTCTATTTTCTCTTTTTCTTTCTCCTTTCTTTCTTCTTTCTCTTTTTCTTTCTTCTTTTTCTTTCTTCTTTCTCTTTTTCTTTCTTCTTTTTCTTTCTTCTTTCTCTTTTTCTTTCTCTCTTTTTTTCTTTTTTTTTGTCAGTTAACTTTGAACCCCGTATTTTTAAGAATCTGTGTTACGCCTCAAATATACGTGGTTCAAGGTTAACTGACCTGAAAAAATGTAAGTTTTTAAATAAAATAACTGGTGCATTATATCTTTCATTCATATATCAACACTGAAAATTTCATTAAATTCGATTAATTCCCTGATTTTTGGCATTTTTTTTCTTTCGGTGGGTGATATAGGATGGTGGAATTTAGATCTAAGTTCGATTTTACCGGTTTGTTTTGTTTTTGTTTCATTATTTAAAAGTATATCCACTCCTTATGGGTTATCTAGGCACACTCAAACTGTCCTTCGGGGCGGAGGTCCGGTGAGCTTCGGCCACTGGACCGGTGAGTTGTGTTAAATTAATAGCGTCGATCCCAGGGCTGTCCCCCCAGGCAATACCTGACCCCTTGACTTAAAGGGGCAGGGCTGGGATTATTGCCCAGCACCCGAGGCGTCCCCCTTGAGGGGGAATGCCGACGGGATCGACGCAACTTTTGCTCTCTCCCACCCACGAGCTTCGGCTTGTGGGTGGGCCCACGTTAAAACGAGGCCTTGTGCCGTGGGTGGGCCCACGTTAAAACGAGGCCTTGTGCCCAGCCCATACAGGTGAGGTATGAGACAAATAAACACTCCTTATGGGTTATCTAATGCAGAATATATTAAAGGTTTTAATTGCTCGCAGTTACAGGAATTCTGATTGAGTTTCAATAAATCTTCAAATTCCTTGTATAAGTCCGAATCGGTTTCTTTTTTAATATGAAGGAATTTCAATTTTATTTTTTCAAAGAGATAAGATTCCCATATTGTCGATATCATGTCAAAAGCAGTCTATGAACATGTTGACATCGTTTTCAGTAGATGGGATAAATTGATACCGAGGTACATGAACTGTTTTTAATAATTTGAGAGGGTTGCCATTTTAAAAATGCATTGGAAATTATTTTTTGCTATAAAAAAGCATTGGAAATTATTTTTTTACTATAAAAAAGCATTGGAAATTATTTTATATTATAGAAATATGTTGGAATTTTTTTTTTTATATTATAAAGATATATTGGAAATTATTTTTTATTTTTACCATAAAAATGCATTGGAAATTAATTTTTATTATTTTTACCATAAAAATGCATTGGAAATTAATTTTTATTATTTTTACCATTAAAAATGCATTGAAATTAATTTTTATTATTTTACTATTAAAAAATGCATTGGAAATTAATTTTATTATTTTTACCATTAAAAAATTATTTTTTATTATTTTTACCATTAAAAATGCATTGGAAATTAATTTTTATTATTTTACCATTTAAAAATGCATTGGAAATTATTTTTTTATTTTTACCATTAAAAAAATGGCATTGGAAATTATTTTTATTATTTTTACCATTAAAAAATGCATTGGAAATTAATTTTTTATTATTTTTACCATTAAAAAATGCATTGGAAATTAATTTTTATTTTTTACCATTAAAAAATGCATTGGAAATTTTTTTTTATTTTTACCATTAAAAATGCATTGGAAATTAATTTTTATTATTTTTTACCATTTAAAAATGCATTGGAAATTAATTTTAATTATTTTTACCATTAAAAAATGCATTGGAAATTAATTTTTATTATTTTTACCATTAAAAAATGCATTGGAAATTAATTTTTATTATTTTTACCATTTAAAAAAATGCATTGGAAATAATTAGTTTGATTTGACCTATATTTGCTAGTTCAAAAAATTAACACATATTATTCCCTCTATTCAAAACTTAAATATATTCTTTCTTTACAGTATCTGATGAGGATGCATTTCTTGCTCATAAAAAGAGGATAGACCTCATCCGACGAATATTCCGATTAATCGCCTTTAGAAAATTGGAAGAGATCAGGGAACTCTTCAAAACCCTTCAGCCCGAACAACTCCTCAAGGTTTTAAATTGTACGGTCGATGGTTGGTCCCCGATTAATCTAGCAGTTAAATATAAGAGCGTTGAAATCTCCCGTTACCTCGTTGAACTTTCAATCAGTCTACAGGGATCTCAGAAAATGTCCGAACAATGGAAAACCTGCCGGCACCCACTGACTTTCGCCATACAATCCGGTAACCCTAAATTGACTGACCTGATCCTGGAACATCTAACCAACATCAACGAGACCATCGACGGTGCCAAGTCTGCGCTATTGATTGCTACAGCCTATGGACTCTAAGGGACGTGGAACTGATAGTAGAGAAGGGAGCTGATGTTAATCGATTGTGCCCTCATGGGAAAAGCATTTTAATGTACTCGGGAGCAAAGGAGAAAATATGCAGTTACCTGCTCGCTCATGGAGCGAACGTTAACTTCCAAGATAACGCTGGAAATACGGCCCTTCATCTTGCCGTTAGAGATAGACACCTGGAAAGCGTCGTCCACCTAATGAAAGCTGGTGCTGATGCTATGTCCCGAAACCACGAAGGCATAAGCCCTTACTACTGTGGCTGCTTGCACTCTAAACCCAGGAGTGGCTAAGTATATATACCACAACACTCAGTGTTCTATGGTACATAAGATAGAATTTCGGGAATTCTGGAATATCGGTTATATATTTGCATATAGACCAGTTATACAACCATGGATGGAATCTTTAAAATTGAGGGAGAAAGAGAATGTATCTAAGGACTGTCAGACTCCTACTGATGCTATCTTTGCTAATTGCAAAGAATTTACCACAAAGAGCGAATTGCAAAATATACAAGGAAACCCTTTACGTCTGGCTTTCCAAACTATTCTGGTTAGTGAGAGAATCTTAGGAAGAAATAACCAAATATACATGGCGTCCCTCCTGTTAACGGCAGTGGCTGCCAATCGAGAGAACAATAAGGAAAACTTTGGAAGTTGATAGAGTACATAGAAGATTATGGTCGTAAAACCGCGTTTCTTTATTTATACAACGGTATAGACTTTGTCAAAATGTTGTTCGCTGAAATTACTACAGCCATCTATTCAAAAGGCTTTTCTGAATACGTAAAGTTTTCTATTTTAAAGATGGTCGCACATTCGGTGTTGAAGCAGTGGTCTCGACTCAAAGACAATTTATCTAGGAATCCCTGTCTTGTTGACATCGATTACAAAGCATCAGTAAACTACTTTTTCGGTCTGTGTGTTTTTCTAATAGATAAAGATTTGAGCCAGGATTTCCGCAACAGATTTAAAAACTTGATCAGAAAAGTTGTCAGAGAAGATATCCGATTAAAATACCATCGGTCTATATTACACCATATAATTAAGTTGATGGCGGCGTCACCTGGCTTGAAATGGATAAAGCTCATTGAACTCGTCCTTGAATGCGGAGCCGATGCTAACTGCAAAGATGACTACCTACGAACCCCACTTATGTATGCTAGTATGCATTTGTATCTGGAATCTTACTTAGAAGTTTTTGTCCCTCTAATTCGGTACGGAAGCAATATGAATTTGAAAAACAATGAAGGGCTCATGGCGCTGGAACTCATGGGGCTTATACCAAGATAAGATACAACAGAATGAGAGAATGGAAGAATGAGGATGAAAAAAAATAAGAGAATGGGCATGGAAGAATGAAAATGGAAGAATTGGAAGAGAATGAGAATGGAAAAAAAAAGAGAATGAGAATGAAGAAAAAGAGAATGAGAATGGAAGAATAAAAAAAAAGAGAATGAGAATGGAAGAATAAAAAAAAAGAGAATGAGAATGGAAGAATAAAAAAAAAGAGAATGAGAATAAGAAAAAAAATAAAGAGAATGAGAATGGAAGAATAAAAAAAAAAGAGAATGAGAATGGAAGAATAAAAAAAAAAAGAATGGAAGAATAAAAAAAAAAAGAATGAGAATGGAAGAATAAAAAATAATGAAGAATGAGAGAATGGAAGAATAAAAAAATAATGAAAGAATGAGAGAATGGAAGAATACAAAAAAAAATAATGAAAGAATGAGAGAATGGAAGAATACAAAAAATAATGAAAGAATGAGAGAATGGAAGAATACAAAAAATAATGAAAGAATGAGAGAATACAAAAAATAATGAGAGAATGAGAGAATGGAAGAATACAAAAAATAATGAAAGAATGAGAGAATGGAAGAATAAAAAAAATAATGAAAGAGAAAGAAACGAATAATTTTTTTAACTGAACAATAAATTTAATAAGAATGGAAACAAACAAACCCCCCCGTCAAAAAAAAAAAATTTACATCTTAATAAACGAACATGGAATCCCTAAAAAGCCCTATTCATAAACAGAAGTTTGTAGGTGCAGTCACTTCATGGAGGACTTCTACGTGGCACTTCAAGCAGGATTTTAATAGCAGTAAATAGCACGTGGACTTATGCTAAGTCGTAACTTAGATAATTCAACAGCGCTGGTATAACAACACGTGTACATGAATGAACGCGCTTCACGTATACATGTGCATATGGGAGCATAAACACAGTGAATATTAGAACCATCTTGACACCTCAGTCGACTTACCCTTACCCTCCCCCATAAACATCTGAAGGTACAGTTGCTTATCTGACACACAAACGCAAAATATACAGTTTCAATTATCTCATTTCATTCTCCAGAAACACCAATAGTAGTAAGTTTCGGGATACTCCGAACTATCGGAAATCTGATAGTGAATTATCTCCCCTTGCTGCTAGAGGGCGAATCGCCAACAGAAGGTTGGCGCCAGAATCAAACCCCGGCACTTGTCTACAGGCCGTCGACCTGGACGGAGGCGTTTTTTAACAACATTCTTTCTGGAGGCTGAGGACCCAAATAGTCTACTTGAAAAGGGCCCCATCCACCGTCATTTAAAGGAACCGTTACCCAGGCGAAAAGCTTCTAAAATAGCATCCCCTACCTCAGTTATCAGGGAGCAGTCAACGAGGGAAGTCGCAAAAAATAAAGCGATCCCTAGACTTCACTTATCACGAAACAGTCAACGAGGGAAGTCGCAAAAAATAAGCGATCCCTAGACTTCACTTATCAGGGAGCAGTCAACGAGGGAAGTCGCAAAAAATAAGCGATCCCTAGACTTCACTTATCAGGGAGCAGTCAACGAGGGAAGTCGCAAAAAATAAGCGATCCCTAGACTTCACTTATCACGTCATTTAAGGAACCGTTACCCAGGCGAAAAGCTTCTAAAATAGCATCCCCTACCTCAGCAGTCAACGAGGGAAGTCGCAAAAAATAAGCGATCCCTAGACTTCACTTATCACGGAACAGTCAACGAGGGAAGTCGCAAAAAATAAGCGATCCCTAGACTTCACTTATCAGGGAGCAGTCAACGAGGGAAGTCGCAAAAATAAGCGATCCCTAGACTTCACTTATCACGGAACAGTCAACGAGGAAGTCGCAAAAAATAAGCGATCCCTAGACTTCACTTATCAGGGACAGTCAACGAGGGAAGTCGCAAAAAATAAGCGATCCCTAGACTTCACTTATCAGGGAGCAGTCAACGAGGGAAGTCGCAAAAAATAAGCGATCCCTAGACTTCACTTATCAGGGAGCAGTCAACGAGGGAAGTCGCAAAAAATAAGCGATCCCTAGACTTCATTTATCACAGAACAGTTAACAGAGAAGGACGTGAAAATAAGTTTCTACAGAACTCTACCACCAGCAACCATTTTAAGGTATTGTATCAGCAAACTCTCTAAGGATGATACAATAGCATACTAATGTTACATAATCTATGCATAAATTATTGTCAACCCCCTGTATTTCTGAAGGGATGTCCCCTTTTCATATCACGGGCGGGACTTTCCATGGAATATTACAGAAAGCCCGCGAAATACGTGAAGTCACGTGGGACCTGGTTGGCTCTAAGTTTCAGCTTGGACGTCAGGCAGAGAAGATATATCTGCTTTAGCTGGGCTCATGCACACGCGCGCTGTGTTAGTTAGAGGATGATGTTAGTTTAGTAAATAAAGGTTTAAATAAATAATATGGTTTTGTGGTTGATGAATGTCTTGGCAACAAGACTGACCTAGAAGAAGAAATGATTCAAAGACGACCAACCCGCAAGAGCATAGAAATAGAAGACCAGACACGAAGTCCCCAAGACTAGGTCCAGACGCTGGAAGAAGAACGTAAGATACCAAAGATGAGCAAAGAAAAAATAGAAGTAAAAAGGAAAGAAAGGGTATACAACACTAACAGAAGGCTGAAGAACGAGAAACGACCTGACGAAGCGTCTTAACAACATTCCAACCAGCGACCAAAATACTCCCTGTTATCACCACTTCTCTAACGAACAGTATTCAACCTCACAGATAAGTCCTGTAGCAAATACCATTAAAATTTGCAACAATATTTCTGTGCCTTTTGATAATACAAGTTTCTGCATTTTATATTGTATTTGTTTCTTTCTTTCGTCCGAAATAGCCAGCTACGGAGAAAAGGGGCTCCAATGAATCCTCGTAAATACTCTTAGAACATCATTATATACCATAAAAGAAAAAGGTTTCACACTAAAAAAAAAAAAGAAGCAGGCGATATCCCGCTGTAACGTTGTGGGCTTTTTCACTGCACTATCAGGACTTGTACAAGTCGTGTATCAGGAGTCGGCACGTTGGCTTGTTGGTTACACACAGATCTAGCAGTCCTTTGTTCGCTAGTCAGCCGACCCCAAAATAATTTTTCCACACTACGTTGTTTATGGTCAGAGTATGAACATACAAGTCAAGTGGTTCTTCGCTGCGGTCAATTAACTTTATCTCCACTGGTATGTTTCATTCATAAGATTCGTAGTATTTTTTGTAGTAGAATAAAGTTGACAACAAACTTTTGGTTTCTTTTTTAATGACTTAATTTATTCAATTTCGGCTTCTTAACTTTGAGAGAGAGAGAGAGAGAGAGAGAGAGAGAGAGTCGGTTTCTTTAACAGATATGCTTTTAGTAATGTTCTTAAATTCGTTCCAACAGTCAGTACCAATTATCAGGCTTCATATATCAGCGACACCAATCTTGATCCAGGACCTCAGTCGCTCGCCTCTGACTAACCCGGCCAAACTACCTACTCGACTGTCCTCGGAAAATTCCGTAACCCCACTGTCTTCAAGATCTAAGGTTCCCTCATTATATAGAAATGAGTGTGGAACTTTCTAGAACATCGTTGAACCTTTAGAATGTTCTAACTGTTCTACCAAATTGCACGTGTCATTTAAGAGGTCAACGGGTCAACTATCCCTTCGTCTGATAAATCAATCAAAATAAATTTTAACAGGAAAATACAAGACTTCCTGGCTATTGAACCGAGTCACAGATGATAATGAGAATTCCATTATCCTCTTGCTTGCCCACTTCCGTAAGGTCTGAGAATCATGCTACATCCTATTATAATGGAGATTGTGTGTTTTTCTGTCTGTAACCGAAACTATATTACTATTCAAGTCACAATTCCCTTTGTTATTTACATCACATTCTCCATGATTTTATTTTTATTTAAGCCTCAATTATTAATAAAATTGTTTTACATCATTAAGACTGTTGACCATATCTACATACTAATAACATGCAATTGTATTTATATATACAAAAAAATAGCGGTTTACAGTGTGAATTGGGAGGCTAATTTGCATATTGATCTTAAAAAATTGATTTCAATAAATATATGCTTAGTATTATTGATTTCTAATTGTTTGGTTTTATATTAATTAATATGAGCAAAAATCTCGGGGATAAATCTTAAAAGAAATCCATAAACAAGAAGAAATACTGTAATATTATTCTTTACTTCCTATTTTAACTAAATAGTTAAATTAGGAAAATTTACCAATGAAAGACGGGAGTAAGGGAAAATGATGGAAGAGTTAATTTCAAAGTTGTTCTATTTTTCAATCATACCCCCTCTGTTCAAAATCTTTTTATCTGAATTCTTATTCAGTTTCATTAGCCTTTATAATTTAATATGATATTTTAATATAGTAAAACTTAAATACTTGCACTCGGAGGGTGCATATATTTGCTAGTCCTATTAAGGTTTCTTTCTGGCCACAAATATGATGTTCCGAGTAAGGCGCGCCAAATATGCTACACCCGCACAAACAGTCACAGATGCAGACTATGCTGATGACCTTGCACTTCTTGGAGATGCACTGGCGGAATTACTACTACATAGCCTGAAAGAGGCAGCAAAGAATATCGGTTAAACTTGTTTTTCTATTCAACCTATAGATGGGACCCTAACAGGTACTACCACTCCGGGTCAGAGTGGACCAGGGAGTAATGGTGATGAAGGAATGCTCCACATTCCCCAAGCCTCCAAAACTGGAACCTCACCATTAGATAGAGTTTAATGTAATTCCCAGGACAGGTAGACCCTCAGCTACCACCTTCTAGCACCCATATAATAAAAAGTGGTGGGGCTTGCTATAAGAGCAGGGTTAGGGCAATCATATAGGTGCTAGGGCTTGACGTGACTAGCCAATTGATCGGAGGGGGCCACTCCGACCGCCCGTCTAGCCCAAGAAAAGCCTAAAGTGGAGTATTGAAAGTCATGGACTGCTCAACCACTCGGGTTCTATCCTTAAGCATCACGAGTCGCCACCCGCAGCCAATAGGTGGCCCCATTGGGAGAGTCTTACCCCTCTGCAGAGGTGCAGTCGGTGCAATCTAACGCCCCAGCCGACAGGGCGGAAAAATATATTTATGCTTTTATCAATGTGTATTATATCTGAGAAAGAGATATAGCGATTGAAATAAAAACTATTAAGATATTAAAAAGCAAACCTTTTTTGTTGTTGTTGACGTTTTTGTGGGATCACAGTGGCCTCTGCCAGTGCCCCTATGTAAAAGATTGCTTAATAGATTTTCCAATTCTGTTTCTGGGGGTTAATTCCTCGGAAAACCCCAGAATCTCCCGAGCATGAATCTGACAGTTCTCGGGTAAATTATCGTTCTATTCTTCTGTCCATAGACGTTAAAACCTTCTGTTAGGTACACCTAAAAAAACTTGAATAAAAATAGCTACTGAATCTCATTTTTAATTTTGAAAATAATCAGAAGCATTATAGTAATAAAATAAGACTCAAAAAAGTCTGATGTAAAGTTTTGATGATATCCATTAACACCACGGATTTACCTATAAAAGTGGGCTACTTATTTTACAGTTGGATTGTATTACAATAATTTTGATATTCTATATACACTTTTTATACATATTTTACACTTTTCTATAACTTTACATCAGACTTTTTTGAGTCTTATTTCATTACTATAATGCTTCTGATTATTTTCAAAATTAAAAATGAGATTCATTTTATTTTTAAATAAAATTCATTTTATTTTTGATTTTTTTTTTTGATTAATTCCAACGTTTGACTAGCAGCGTTCTGTTTTTACTAACGGTCTTTTTTCCCGTCTTATTTTTGTTGATGACCGACCGACGTGCGGTTGATACATTATAATGCAATAGGGTCCTCATATTAGTTGAGGATGGGCCGGGTGTTGCTTTTTAAACCGTCAAGAGATTTGGCCCCGAAACGGTTTGCACACTTTCTCTTTTGATGAGCCTATTTCAGTTGTAAACATCGTTTGTTTTTTTCATTATATCTTATTCATACTGTCGGATTAATTTCCATTTTATTTTCATATATATATATATATATATATATAATCATGTGAAGAAAGGAAGTGAATCCGACGGTGTGTAGTATATTAAGAAAGAATGAAAAAAACACAGGTTTAAATGAGTTAAGTGGTGAGTTTATTGGCAAACACTGCAGTGTTTCGATCTATTAATTAGATCATCTTCAGGACATTTGTTGGTATATGGAAGCAGGGATAAGATCAAGAAATATATTTAAAAAAACAGCCTCGTCCATGATTTGAACTCGGGTCGCCAGTATCCATTTCATACGAGAATAACCGTTACACAGGGGCGTCTCAAACGCAACACAATTACATTATAGATTAGAAAATGTCAAAGGTTAGATAAGTCAAGTTAAAGGAAGGTAAATTTGACTAGCATAGAAGTGGGGGCCATTGCTTAATTTAACGCAGAGAGTAGGGTCCGTTTTATATTATTCGCAAACGCATTTTGATGATAACACGATCCGGGTTTTTCGTCGATAGCTTTCCTCGAGATTTATGCAAATACGAACGTAAAATGAAAATTGTCTGAAGCATTTGTCATGTCTCAAATCAGACATTAAAGATGCAACCGAAAACCGTTGGAAGTAATGTTGGTGTTAGCATCGGCCCCGGATTCAAGGAGCTTAACCGAATGCCGGTGTCTCCGACTTAATTGCAAGGTACAAGATAGACCGAATGAGTTTGAATCGTATATCATCTATGGGTGAGAAAGAGATATAGAGACTGAAAAAACAAAACAAAAAAAAACAAACATAAAAAACAATTAAAATATTAAAAAGCACCTCAACTTGAACCTGTATCATATATTACAATGTTTATTTATTTAAGAAAATGTTTTTTCAGTTTACAATTAAAATATTCTCTTAAAATGTAACTTTAAACGTAACAGTGTTTGGAAACATACTTTTATTTTTCTATAATATATTTTACATATGTTAAAAAATAAACTCAGTTCTTAATTGCTTGTTTTTTCTGAATTTCCTGTCGTGTTAAAGACATATAAATATTCGTCTAATGAATATTTTACCCCTAAAAATGTAACAATTAGAATGTTTATTTATTTAAGAAAATGTTTTTCTGTTTACAATTAAAATATTCTCTTAAAATGTAACTTTAACGTAACAGTGTTTGGAAACATACTTTTATTTTTCTATGATATATTTTACATATGTTAAAAAATAAACTCGGTTCTTAATTGCTTGTTTTTTTCTGAATTTCCTGTCGTGTTAAAGACATATAAAATATTCGTCTAATGAATATTTTACCCCTAAAAATGTAACAATTAGAATGTTTATTTATTTAAGAAAATGTTTTTCTGTTTACAATTAAAATATTCTCTTAAAATGTAACTTTAAACGTAACAGTGTTTGGAAACATACTTTTATTTTTCTATAATATATTTTACATATGTTAAAAAATAAACTCAGTTCTTAATTGCTTGTTTTTTTCTGAATTTCCTGTCGTGTTAAAGACATATAAAATATTCGTCTAATGAATATTTTACCCCTAAAAATGTAACAATTAGAATAAGCTTAGTGTTACACATTTAGTGTTACACACTTTGTGTCCTTATTTATTTAGCTCTTTCGACTGAATATGAATATGACTTCTTTCCAATTGGGTCACCTGTAGGCTGTGGATAGTGAACCACGATACTTAAGGGTGGAATCCTGATGGATGAGCAGTCCATATCATGCAAAAGTCCCCATTACAATTAATTAGGCTAAACAGTGGTCGAGGAGGTCTCTCTGATCAATCGATTGGTTACGTCACGCCCTAGAAACTACATGATTGTCTCTACTGTATTGCATTTATGGAAAATACTGTTGCATACTGGCCTCGAATTCACGCCGCTAAATTCGTGTATGTTAGTAGCGGATATCGTCACTAACCCACTAGCCAGGTATGCTAGTAGTAAGCTACTTCAATAACAACAGATACGCGTATATAAAAGATGACTCTTCTTTATTTTCTTCGGTGTGTGGTAGGTGAGTGGCGGGCACGGAAAATGACACTACGACTACTTATGTGGTGGAAGGTGGTGGGCGAGCCTCACTGCTCGCTAGCAGCGCCCGACCGTATCGACGGTCAGACCCTTCTGCTTTCTTCGCCGTCTCTTCGGGTCTCTCCTCTGGGCTGGGCTGATAACCGCTTAAGTACTGACGACCGCCCACACATTCTTTTGTTCCTTGACCGGAAGTCCTTTCTCTTTGTTCAAATTCGCGTTTGTCCAGATGAGTCCTTTGTCACACCTCTTTTGTTATACTAAGATTTCTGTCTCGCATATCTATTGTTTTCCCTGTTCAATTTTCTTTGTCTTTTCGACTTCCCGCGCAAAACAAACAGTCAATCTGCAACAATACCAACTTTTTATCAGACATATCCTAAATTTGTTCTGAGAAAACAAAATTTAAACAAGTGAGGACATTCAGATCTACTATTTTGCTTTTGTTTTACGGCATATCAACCTCAGTGGGTCATTTAATGCCGATAAAGTTTTTGAAATAAATTCATTCTTAATCGATAATCAATTTTTTTATAAACACATTTTTCTATTTAATCCATAGATAGGACCCTAGCAGGTACTACCACTCCAGGTCAAAGTGGACCAGGGAGCAATGGTGATAAAGGGGTGCACCACATTCCCCAAACCTGGAACTTCAGACATTAAGACCCTCATCCACTGGTGACCCCATTGAGGAAGGGGTCTTATCCCTCTACCGAGGTGCAATCAGCAGATTCTAAATCCCCAGTCTACAGGGCCGGTGAGCGATTCAAGACAATTCATAGATGGTAATTAAAACAGTGAAAACAATCCTCCTACAGCTAAAAAAAAAGTGGACCAGGGAGCAATGGTGATGAAGGAGTGCTCCACATTCCCCAAACCTGGAACTTCACCATCAGCCACTGGTGACCCCGTTGAGGAAGGGGTCTTATCTCTCTGCCGAAGTGCAGTCATCATATTCTAAATCCCCAGCCGACAGGGCTAGTGAACGATTCAAGACAATTCATAGATGGTAATTAAAGCAATGAAAACAATCCTCCTACAGCAAAAAAAAGTTGGGGTTTGTCATAAGGGCAATAGGGTTAGGACAATCATATAGATGCTAGGGATTGAGGTGACCAGCCGATTGATCGAATGGGGCATCTCCGACCGCTCGTCTAGCCTAAGTAAGACCAAATCGATTTGGTTGTGTTTTACGGCATATCAAGCTCAGTGGGTCATTTAATGCCGACAAAGTTTTGAAATAAATTCATTCTTAATGGATAATCAATTTTTTTATAAACATTTTCTATTTAACCGATAAATGTGACCTTAAAAGGTACTATCAATCCGAGTCAGAGTGGATCAGGGAGCAATGGTGATGAAGGGGTGCTCCACACTCCCCAAACCTGGAACCTCACCATCGTCGTACCCAAGATATGAAGACCCTCAGCCACTGCCTTCCAGCACCCATATTATAAAAAGGTTGGGGCTTGCAATAAGGCAACAGGGTCGAGACTATCATATAGGTACTAGGGCTTGACCTTAACATTGATAGTAAATGGCCTCTCCGACCGCCAGTTTAGCCCAAGTAAGGGTCAAATTTGAGTGTTGCAGGCCATGGACTGCTCATAAATCTACCTGTTGTAATTAAAGAAGTCTACAATTATCGCAGGTGGAATTCCCTCATTCATGATTTCATTGGTAAAAAATCACCTCGGTGTAAGCTCCGTAGTGTTAATGATATAATCTGACAGGCGCCCCTACGGTTGGTCGGTTGGATTTTACGTCATATCAACCAGCTTTAAGTTATTTTATACCATATACGTTTTATTTTATTTATTCTTGATGAATACTGCTTTTTAAACACATATTTTAAAAAGTCGTTTATTTTCTATTTTCTATTCCTGTTTTATTTTAGTGCAGTAAACGTTTCGTAATACAAAAGGCCATGGACTGCTCATAAACCTACCTGTTGTAATTAAAGAAGTCTACAATTATCTCCGTTTGAATTCCCTCAATCATGATTTCACTGGTAAAAAATCACCTCGGTGTAAGCTCCGTAGTGTTAATGAGGTAATCTGACAGAAAATAAAGAATGTGGATAAGATACTTTATTCAACTTTAGACTACAAAATAGTTGTCTGATATTTTGTTTGTTTTTGTGGGACAGAAAAGAATGTTACATAATTTACTTTCACAAATTATAATATTGAAAACAATGTAGCCTAATTAGGGGGGGTGAAATGTATTGATGTTTGTTATCTTACCATTAATAATAGTTGATAATTAATGAATTTAGGCGGGCATATTTGTTCAAATGTAAGGCTAAACAAATCGAGAAAATGTCAATCCTTGAATGCACATTTCAACCTGCATGACATTTTCTAGATTTGTTTAGTCTTACATTTGAACATATATGCCCGCCTAAATTCATTAATTATCAACTAATTAATTTTCAAATTAGGTATGACTTCAATTAAGCACATATCCTCCAAAAATTGTCGGCTAAAAAAGCCATATAAAAAATAAACACATTGTTTGTTTACTTACTTTCATATATATATATATATATATATATATATATATATATATATATATATATATATATGTGTGTGTGTGTGTGTGTGTGTGTGTGTGTGTAAGTGAGGGTAGCGAAGACATAAAATCAAAGGCACACGGTAAGAATCGAGTTCTCGCTTATATGATTTTCAGACCAAGTAAAAAAAAAAACATAGACGAAAAAGTGTAAGTTGCCAAGAGCCGTTATTTTCAAGTATTTGATTTATCAAGCCTCCTAGGAAGCGAGAATCTGGGATTCCACACAGGAATAAAAAAAATGGTCAGTTCCTTTGGCATCTCCCTAGTAGGAGTGCCTGGTAATCATCTAGAGCCTTACCTCTTTTATCTTACTGTTGGGGATTGTCTTCCCTTGGATCTGGAAGAGTTATCTTCCTTCTGGGTTCCCAGTTTGACCACCAGGGGTCTGTGGTATTTAAGCGCCTATTACAAACTCTCCCCCCTCTTTCTTCTCCAGGATCTCACACACATGTATCTTATTTGTATTTCTTGTATATGTTATAAATGTCTCCATATGCCTGTATTAAAGTCCATGTTATGTTTAACACCCTTGTCAGAGTTGTTCTGTTCTTAGTATGGCATTAAACCTTACATTACCATCAACTTAATACGGTTGGTCGGTTGGATTTTACGTCATATCATTAAGTTATTTCATACCATAGACGTTTTTTTTATTCATTCTTGATAAATAGTATTTTTTAAAAATATTTTAAATGTCATTTATTTTCTATTTTCTATTCCTGTTTCATATTAGTGCAGTAAACGTTTCGTAGTACAAACCATCGCTTATCTCCCTTTCTCTAAAAGCGTCGCTCTTCTCACTGTGTTCGAAGTACACTTTATTCGGTACCATTATAGTATGTGGCCTACCTTTTGAAGGTGGCCTACGAAATCATGTCTCTTATAGTATGTGGTTTGGTTTGGTTTTACGGCATGTCAACCCCTTGGGTTATTTTATGCCGAATACTTCTATTGGTAATTTGATATTCAAAAATGTTTAATGCCGACAAAGTTTTGAAATAATTTCATTTTTAATGGTTAATACAATTTTGTTTATCAACTCATGTTTTTTCTATTCAACCCATAGATCAGACCCTAACAGGTACTATCACTCCGGGTCAGAGTGGACCAGGGAGCAATGGTGATGAAGGGGTGCTCCACATTCCCCAAACCTCCAAAACTGGAACCTCACCATCAGATAGAGTTTAACGTCATTCCCAGGACATGTAGACCCGCAGCCACCCCTTCTAGCACCCATATGATAAAAAGGGGTTGGGGCTTGCCATAAGGGCAATAGGGTTGGGAAAATCATATAGGTGCTAGGGCTTGACGGGAACAGTCGATTAATCGGAGACCGCCCGGCTAGCCCAAGATAGGGCCTAAGTGGAGTATTGCAAGTCATGAACTGCTCATCCACCAGGGTTCTATCCTTAAGCATCACGGGTTGCTACCCACGGTCAACAGGTGGCCCCATTAGGGGAGTCTTACCCCTCTACAGAGAGGTGCAGTCGGTGCATTTTAACGCCCTAGCCGACAGGGCGGTATAGTATTGTGATCTGTATCTTTGTTGTGCCCCAATCCCTGTGCGGTCAGTCTTGCGATTTTTATACTTAGAACGTACTTCCATTACTTTGATTTAAAAACTAACGGTAAATAAAAAGATATAAAAACCTTAAGCACTAAATTCAAGTCAGAGCACCTGACGTTACACATAATATAAGGCAATATATACAGTCAAACCTAACCAATTATAAGTTTATAATAATAACTGCTAACCAATTTTCGAATATTTTAGAATTAACTAGATAGGATTCATGTAAATTATTGATAAATTCTTTTTTAATTGTTCTTAATCACTATATGTTACATAATTTATCTGGTAGTATAAATTATTGACAAACCTTTTAGAATAAGGGGCTGTTGACTTTCAAATCAGAGTGTAAGCGCGTATATTTCCGTTGGAAAAATACCATAATGGTTATAACCCCATCTGACCCTTAGAGAACACGCCACGAGAAATACACGACTAGTTAGAAAATCGGTTTCAACCAGAACTGGAAGCAGATTAGGCGTAGTCTGCTGGAGTCGAAACTCAACCGCGCGGTGAATGAAAATGGGCAAAGTAGAAATAAATCTTGTACAAGAAATCAAAGTCTGCGAGTTAATTATTTACATAACAAAAGAACTATCCATTAGAAGAGACCCTTAGTTAGAGACAGCAACAAGAAGACGATCAAAATGAAGCTAGAAGCTAGACGACAGAAGATAGGAAAGGGTAATGAAGAAGTTACAACTCTGTTTCAGTCTCTCTCTCATATATATATATAATATATATATATATATATATATATATATATATGTATCTTTCTCTCTCATGTATATAACAACGAGGACATAACACTATATAAAGCTTATGACTGAATTGCATTTCTTTAAATTGAATATGGGAAAAATAATTTGTCTACTACATATATCTATAAATATACTCTTACTGAGGTAGGACATTCAAACCGGGAAGGCTGCATACTATTACGGCCCCGTTTATATCAGTCAGTCAATCAGAGTGTGTCTCTCTCTCTCTCTCTCTCTCATTATACCCAACAAGCGTATACAACACTATATACAGCTAATAACTGAATTGCATATCCTGAAATTGAATATATGTGAAAAATAATTAGATTCAATAAATGACCTACTACTTATATCTATAAATATACTATTACTGAGGTAGGACACATTCAAACCCGGTAAGCCACACACTATAACAGAATCAAGAAGGTAGGCCACAAACTATAAAGGCTCAGTTTATTCTCCGATTAAACTAAGGTTACCAATAATGCCTTTCTGGGGATAAAAATCGCCACATTGAGTAGGCTCTGCGCTCCGTTTGGTGAGTGAGGTGACGTCTATATAGCTGTAAGTCCTTCATTGTTTCTACAACTTGGGTCACCCCCGAACAGGATACGAAGTCTGAGGCAGCATCCGGGGGCAAATACATAACGGCATACATGAGTGGGGTGCGTAGGTAATAATCTCTGGAGTTAGCATCGGCTCCGCATTGAAGGAAGAGCTTAATGAGCCATATCCATTTTGAGTAGGGTTTCTTCATCAACTTGATTATATGGTGCAATATAGACCGATGGAACTTCAATCTGATATCTTCGCTGACCAATGTATATCTATCTATCTCTATATATCTATATCCCTCTCTATATCTATATCCCTCTCTATATCTATAACCCTCTCTTGAATATAACTGACGAGGGCATACAGCACTAAAACTTATAACTGAATTGCATTCTTTAAATTGAATATATGTGAAAAATAATTTGCCTACTACATATCTTATTATAATGGAGATTGTGTGTTTTTCTGTCTGTAACCGAAACTATATTACTACTCAAGTCACAATTCCCTTAGTTATTTACGTCATATTCTCCATGATTCTATTTCTATCTAAACCGCAATTAATAATAAAACTGTTTGACATTATTAATACTGTTGGCCTTACCTAAATACTAATAACATGCAATTTTATTTATATATACAACAAAATACCAGTTTTCAGTGTAAACGTAAAGCTAATTTGCATATTGATATTAAAAAAACTGATTTTAATAAAAAATGTGCTTGGTATTATTGATTTCTAATTGTTTGGTTTTATCTTAATGAATATGAGTAAAAATCTCTTCAATAAATCCTAAAAGAAATTCATTAACAAGACGGAATAACTGTAGTTTTATTCTTTACTTCCTAAATAGTTAAATTAGGAAAATTTAGCATTGAAAAACGGAAGTGATGAAAGAGTAAATTTCGGTTGCTCTATTTTCCGATTATACCCCCTCCGTTTCAAATCTTTTTATTTGAATTCTTAATTTGTTTCATTAGCCTTTCTGATTTAATCTAATATTTTATTACATTTAAACTTAAATACTGGACCCGGAGGGTGCATATATTTGCTAGTATCTATAAATATACTCTTACTGAGGTAGGACACATTCAAACCGGGTAGGCCGCATACTATAACGGCCCCGTTTATTCTCTGATAAAACTAAGGGTACAAATAATGCCTTTCTGGGGAGTTTTTTCTAACCGGGATAATTTTACAGTCTTCAATAACCAAATAACCTGTTTCTGAATCTTTCTTATTTCATATTGGAGGTTATTTTCCGAAGTTGGTATATTTATCCGGATGAAACTACGAAAATAAAATGAGTAACGATAAAGTTATATATATATATATATATATATATATATATATATAAAGGGTATTAAAAACACACTATGTTGTTTAAATGAATAAGGGATAAAATCGCCATATTGAGTAGGCTCTGTGCTCCGTTTGGGAGTGATGTGACGTCTATAAGGCTTTAAGTCCTTCATTGTTTCTACAACTTGGGTCACCCCCGAACAGGATAAGAAGTCTGTGAACATCTGAGGCAGCATCCGGGGGCAAATACATAACGGCATACATGAGTGGGGTTCGTAGGTAATAATCTCTGGAGTTAGCAACGGCTCCGCATTGAAGGAAGAGCTTAATGAGCCATATCCATTTTGAGTAGGGTTTCTTCACCAACTTGATTATATGGTGTAATATAGACCGATGGAACTTCAATCTGATATCTTCGCTGACCAATGTATATCTATCTATCTATCTATCTCTATATATCTATATCCCTCTCTTGAATATAACTGACGAGGGCATACAGCACTAAAACTTATATTCAATTTAAAGAAATGCAATTCAGTTATATGTGAAAAATAATTTGCCTACTACATATCTTATTATAATGGAGATTGTGTGTTTTTCTGTCTGTAACCGAAACTATATTACTACTCAAGTCACAATTCCCTTAGTTATTTACGTCACATTCTCCATGATTCTATTTCTATCTAAACCGCAATTAATAATAAAACTGTTTGACATTATTAATACTGTTGGCCTTACCTAAATACTAATAACATGCAATTTTATTTATATATACAACAAAATACCAGTTTTCAGTGTAAACGTAAAGCTAATTTGCATATTGATATTAAAAAAACTGATTTTAATAAAAAATGTGCTTGGTATTATTGATTTCTAATTGTTTGGTTTTATCTTAATGAATATGAGTAAAAATCTCTTCAATAAATCCTAAAAGAAATTCATTAACAAGACGAAATAACTGTAGTTTTATTCTTTACTTCCTAAATAGTTAAATTAGGAAAATTTAGCATTGAAAAACGGAAGTGATGAAAGAGTAAGTTTCGGTTGTTCTATTTTCCGATTATACCCCCTCCGTTTCAAATCTTTTTATTTGAATTCTTAATTTGTTTCATTAGCCTTTCTGATTTAATCTAATATTTTATTACATTTAAACTTGAATACTTGCACCCGGAGGGTGCATATATTTGCTAGTATCTATAAATATACTCTTACTGAGGTAGGACACATTCAAACCGGGTAGGCCGCATACTATAACGGCCCCGTTTATTCTCTGATAAAACTAAGGGTACAAATAATGCCTTTCTGGGGAGTTTTTTCTAACCGGGATAATTTACAGTCTTCAATAACCAAATAACCTGTTTCTGAATCTTTCTTATTTCATATTGGAGGTTATTTTCCGAAGTTGGTATATTTATCTGGATGAAACTACGAAAATAAAATGAGTAACGATAAAGTATATATATATATATATATATATATATATATATATATAAAAGGGTATTAAAAACACACTATGTTGTTTAAATGAATAAGGATAAAATCGCCATATTGAGTAGGCTCTGTGCTCCGTTTGCGGAGTGATGTGACGTCTATAAGGCTTTAAGTCCTTCATTGTTTCTACAACTTGGGTCACCCCCGAACAGGATAAGAAGTCTGTGAACATCTGAGGCAGCATCCGGGGGCAAATACATAACGGCATACATGAGTGGGGTTCGTAGGTAATAATCTCTGGAGTTAGCAACGGCTCCGCATTGAAGGAAGAGCTTAATGAGCCATATCCATTTTGAGTAGGGTTTCTTCGCCAACTTGATTATATGGTGTAATATAGACCGATGGAACTTCAATCTGATATCTTCGCTGACCAACGTTGTGATCATCTCTATAAATCGGCAGAGGTAATACCGAGAACATTCTTTACTCATTGGACTCGAAATCATATCCAATAAAGCGTCAACTGACGCTAAATAATCTTCATCAACAATAAAAGGATTCCTATATATATTGTCTTTGACTCGCTTCCACTTGTTCAAAACTGCCTGCGTTACCATTTTGAAAATATCAAATGCAGCGTATTCAAGAAATGTTCTTGGATAGCTGGTTGCTACAATTTCAGAGAACAGACGTTTCAAATAGCAGATATTACCAGGTACAAAAAAGAACGAGGTTTCATGACAATATATCTCAATATAAAGGAGCAACTGCCTCAGCTTCTTCATATCGTTTTCTTGTTTAGCAATCAATGCTGTTAGCAGGAGGCACCCCATGTATAAGTGGTTATTCCATCCTACGATCCTTTCAATAACTAAACTACTCTGAAAAGCAAGATGTAAAAGGTTGCCTTGTAGATTTTCCAATTCTGTCTCTGTGGTAAATTCTTTGAGGTAATCAACAATACCATTAGTTCGAAACCGACAGTTCTTGGGTAAATTCGCTTGCGCTCTCAACCGTAAAGATTCTATCCATGGTTTTATAAAAGGACATTGGTCAAATATATAAGCAACATTCAAGATTTCTAAAACCTCTATCTTATCTAACTGAGAACATCCGGGTTGTTGAATCAAACACTTAAGAACCGGGTAACACCGGTTGCTAGAAGCCATATTCAAAGGGGTTATGCCTTCGAGGTTTCGGGACATAACATCAGCACCAGCGTTGACTAGTTGGATTACGCTTTCAATGTGTTTGTTTCTAGTGGCAAGATGAAGGGCCGTATATCCAAATTGATCTCGGTGGTGAACGTTTGCTCCATGAGCGAGAAGGTAGCTGCAAATTTTCCAGTTTGCTGTCGAGTACATTAGAACGCTTTTCCCCTGAAAGTACGGTCGATTAACATCAGCTCCCTTCTCTACTATCAGTTTCACGGTCCTTAGATTTCCAAAGGAAGTAGCAATCATTAAAGGAGACTTGGCACCGTCGATGGTGTCGTTGATGTTTGGTAAATGTTCCAGGATCAGTTCAATCAATATAGGGTTACCGATTTTTATGGCGGGAGTGAGTGGGTGCCGGCAGGTTTTCCATTGTTCGGACATTTCGTGAGGTCCCTGTAGACGGAGTGAAAGTTCCAGGAGGTAACGGGAAATTTCAACACTGTTGTATTTAACTGCTAGATAGAGAGGGGAAAAACCATCGATAGTATAATTTAAAGCCTTAATGCGTTGTTCGGGCTGAAGGGTTTTAAAAATTGCCTTGAGATCGTCCAAGGCAGCAACCTCGATTAATCGGAATATTGGTTTGATGAAGTTCAACCGGTATTTTGGAGCAAATAAGATTTTCTCGTCAGATGCTGTAAGGAAAAAAAAAGAAGAATTTTTTAGTCTTGGTTTGGTTTGTCTTTGTTTTACGGCATATCAATCTCAGTGGGTCATTTAATGCTGATAAAGTTTTGAAATAAATCAATTCTTAATGGATAATACAATTCTTTTTATAAATACGCTTTTTTTTATTTAACCCATAGATGGGACCCTAACCGGTACTACCACTCCGGGTCAGAGTGGACCAGGGAGCAATGGCGCTCCACATTCCCCAATCCTCCCAGAACTGGAACCTCACCATCAGATAGAGTTTAACGTCATTCCCAGGACATATAAACCCTCAGATAAGAAAAATGATAAGAAGGATTGGGGGTTGCCATGAACGCAATAGGGTTGGGGCAATCATATAGGTGCTAGGGCTTGACGTGGCCAGCCGATTAATAGGAGGGGGCCTCTCCGACCACCCGTCTAGCCCAAGAAAGGCCTAAAGTGGAATATTGCATATCATTGACTTCTCAGCCACCTGGGTTCTATCCTCAAGCATCACGTTGCCACCCACGGCCAACAGGTGGTCCCATTGGGAGAGTCTTACCCCTCTGCAGAGGTGCATTCGGTGCATTCTAATGCCCCAGCCGATAGGGCGGTTAAGTCTTGGAGGTATATTATATATATATATATATATATATATATATATATATATATATGATAAGTATGTAAACACAATGTGTTTGGATATGGCTTTTTTGCCGTATATGACCTACATTTTTTTTTAAAATACATTTTTCTATTTAACTCATAGATGGTACCTTAACAGGGACTACCACTCCGGGTCAGAGTGAACCAGGGAGTAATTTATGATGAATGGGTGCTCCGTATTCCCCAAATCTTCAAAACTGGAACCTCATCATCAGATAGTTTAACGTCAAGTCATGTAGACCCACAGCCACCGCCTTCTAGCGCCCATATGTTAAAAAGGGTTGGGGCTTGCCATGAGGGCAATAGGATTGGGGCAATCATATAGGTGCCAGGGCTTGATATGACCAGCTAATTCATCATAGTGGGCCTCTCCGACCGACCGTCTAACCTATGTAAGGGTCTAAAAAGACTGTTGCAGGTCGTGGACTGCTCATCCACCAAGACTCCGTCCTAAAGCATCACGGGTCGCCACCCACGGCCAACTGGTGGCCCCATTTGGGGGAGTCTTACCCCTCTGCAGATGTGCAGTCTGTGCATTCTAACGCCTCACCGATAGGGCCTCATGTTTTTGTTAGTAATAATAATATACAAGAGACGATGTTAACCTTTATTGAAATTAATACCCATGTTTCTCACGGGGAAGGATTAAATTATCTGATGGTGAGGTTGCAGTTCTGAAGGTTTGGGGAATGTGGAGCACCCCATCATCACCATTGCTCCCTGGTCCACTCTGACCCGGAGTGGTTGTAGCTGCGTCCCATCAAGGGCTTAAATAGAAAAATGTGTTTATAAAAAAAATGGACCATATTAATTTTAGGCACTCCTTTTGCTATCTCGTTTCATAAGGACATTTTTTTCATTTACACCGTCAACATCCGGTTGTTTGTTACAAATGATTTTTAGAGTTTGTTTTAATAATAAAACTAACCCCTAACCCTAACTCCAAACAAACAATCGGATTTTGACGGTGTAAATGGAAATAATGTCCTCAAGAAATGAGATCGCAAAATGGGTACCTAAAGGTTATATGGTCCAAAAAATTGAGTATCCGTTAACAAGGAATTTATTTCAAAACTTTGTCGGTATTAAATGACCCACGGAGGTTGATATGCCGTAAAACAAAACGAATCTAGATTTCCGTTGATGAAGTATTATTTATATATCAATATATAAAAATAAACTTTATATACATATATACATACATATATATATATATATTTTAGACAAACGTTAATTCTTTCTCTATTTGTTCAGCCGATAAGTTATTTTTAAATATTGAAATAAATATATTTTTTATTTAATATAAATCATATTAGAAAGATGAGGATAACCTTTAAAGAAATCAAATAATCGACTGAAGATATTTTTGGGGTGTCTTCAAAATCCAGATTTAAATGAAAGGAAAGATATTTGAAAGTAATTTACATAAGTCACACAATTTTGAAAGAAAAATAACGTCTAAAAAACGCCAAATATGTTCACTTCATTTATTTTGTTTTTACTCTCATATACAGCATTTAATTTTTTTCTCCAGACCGTCTCATATCATATACCTTGAAAAAGGGTGAACGTTCATCCGAAATATCAGAATTGATCAAACCAGGAACAGAATATTAAAATTCTGATTTTTGTTCTTTTTTCCAATGCTTCAAAAGACCAAACGAACAACGTTCACAAGAACAAAGTCTATCCATACACATTATATATATATATATATATATATATATATAATATATATGTGTGTGTGTGTGTGTGTGTGTGTGTTAAGAGAAAGGAAATGAATCCGACGGTATGAGTATAGATAAAAGGATATGAAAACAACACAATATGCTGTTAAAATGAAAATATTTTATATCATATTCATAGCTAATATTGAACAATATTTCGATTTATAAAAATCATCTTATGAGCTTGTTTTCGTTTTGAATTTAAATTATTTTCAGCTTCTCTCTCGATGAGCCCGGATTAAAAAAACAAGTTCTGAAGATGATTTTTATAAATCGAAATATTGTTTAATATCAGCTATGAATATGATACAAAATATTTTCACTTTAACAGCATTGTGTTTTCATATCCTTTTATCTATACTTATATCTATCTATCTCTCTCTCTCACTATATATATATATATATATATACACACACACATACCAAACTTATTGGTAAATCCTCGCGGTGAGAAAAAAAAAACAGCAAATAGTTTGATTGTAAAAATATACTACCAAACATCACCCGGGAAGAAAAAATATTGAAAAAAAGAAGACCAAGATAATCGCACTAACAAAAAATAATCTTTTGGCCAAAAAAAAAACAATTATATATATATAATATTATATATATATATATATATATATATGTTTGATTTGTTTTACCGCATATCAACCTTGGTTTGAAATAGAGTCAATCTTAACTTGTACTCGATTTTTTTTTATTCACACGTTTTACAATTTAACCCATGCATGGGTCCTTAACAGATTTAAATGAAAGGAAAAAAAATTGAAAATAACTTACCTTCAGCCATTTTATATGGTTTTTGTTTTAATATACAACTTTTTCCTCTATCGTAAAACCAAGTGTTTAAAAACTAAAAGACTTATAAATATAAACAGGTACTAGAAATAGTAAAAATTTAAAAATATAATAAAACTATTTAAATTAACTGTAGCGTAAAAAGGTAAAGATTAAAATCTAATATTTGCATTTCAAAAAATGAGCTGGTGCCGGCACCCAGTACTTATGTTTTTGTCAGTGAAGAATAAGAATATATAAAAAGGACATGTTAAAATATATGTAGTTTTATTTTAAAGGATTTTCTAAGATAATAAAAAAAAAATGTAAAAAACGAAAAATATTAGGTGTGACCAAATTCAGGTAAAGAATTACGTCATCCGGTTTCCCCGCTTAAGAGTTTGAAATCTACACTCCCATGTTATCACAAGTTCGATCCTTACTGGCAGCTTTTCAATCCAGATGAGATATTTTTCTTGCAATACTTTGCCAATTAAAATATAATTAAAATAAGTGTAATCTTTTATAGGAGTTCTTATCTCATTTCTTTGGTCTTTCTAATTTAGACATATATAAAGGGTAGTTTTGTGTATGTGTATGTCCGGTGGAAACTTCGAAAATACAATTAATGATAAAGTAAATATATATACACATTAAATATCACCAGTTCTTGGTTTTTGAGCAAAAATAATGAAGGTTTGATTTATATTAGGGAAGTTACTTAAAAAAATAAAATTTTAGATAGATTTTTTTGCATTTAATATTTTAAATAATAGACATTAATTTTTATTTCCAGAGTGACTGGTTCAACGCAACGTCTTTTGTTTTTACATAGGAATTTTAACGGGACAAACTACGAGGATCCAGCTCGCGATTCAATCATAATGATTTGTGAGACTGATTTTTCAACCTCCCCAAATACCCAAGCAACGCCGGGTAGCCGCTTCTAATTTAGTATATTTCATTGAATTAAAATTTAAATACTAACGCCGGGAGGGTGCATATTCCTACTAGTCATAATAATCCCTGATCAATTTGGTCTGATTATAATCAATTTTAGTATTCAAAAATTAAGTATTAATTATCCAATTGTTTAGCACAAGGATGTGGGGAGCTCTCCAAGTAACAATAATTTCAAAAACTAAGCCGGTGCCGTCACCCAGCACCTATGTTTCTGACATTAAAGAATAAAAAATATATAAAAATGACATGTTAGAATATATAGTTTACTTTTGTAGGATATTCTATCGTTAAAAATAAATATTGGGTGTGACGAAAATCAAGTAAAGAATTACATCATCCGTTTTCTCTGCTAAAGAGTTTAAAATCTACACTCCCCATGCTATCACAAGTTCGATCCTTACTGGCGGCTGTTCAATCCAAATGAGTTTTTTTTTTCTTGCAATACTTCGCGGAGATATCATTATTATAATGGAGATTCGGGGTCTGTCTATAACCGAAACTACGTCACAATACCCACGTGGAATGCGTACGTTTTTCAATGAGTCTTTAATCTATACTCAAAATCATTAATACATAGAATGAATCTCGTTTATTAATGAATAAATAAAAAATGCTTTGACCCGTCGGCATCCCCTCTCAAGACATGAAATTGTAATCATTATCGTGTATGATAATGTAATTGTTATCATTTTTGTTATATTTTGTTCCCGAGGTTCCGAGTCCGACAAGAAATACCTGAAGAAGGCCGAGGTCATATCGGCAGAAACGTTGTACAAATAACAATGAAGATGGGGACAATAGTCCGAATAACGCAGATAATATTAATGACATTGGTTTAGGGGAAAAGATGCTGCCCAAATACACACATATATATATGGTTAGTATATGGTTGTCAGTAGCTCACTTGGTGTATCATTGTATTTGCCGAGACTGCTCAATATCATACGTGTCCATCTATCTATCTATCTATCTATCTCTCTCTATATATATTCAAGAAATGGATACAATAGAAACCTACTCGAGTTTCCTCGTTAGAATCATCAGGGTTAAGTCTACTGAATTAATCGAGTTACCGATTAATTGCAGCTGATCACACGTATGTTCATTGAATAAGATTTTACATTTCTGTAACGTAAAATCTTATTCAATGAACATACGTGTGATCAACTGCAATTAATCGGTAACTCGATTATATATATATATATATATATATATATATATAATATATATATTATATTTACCAACCCCTCCGCACGAGCAGGATATGACACGAGGTCAATTTCTTAAGTGGAATTCAGCAGGGTTGAATTCAGAGTTTTCATTCTCCTAGACCGGTTGCCTTACCAAGGTTAAAGAGCCCAGTCTACCCTTCTATTTATCCATATCTTGAGAGAGAATTAAATTGTAAAACGTGTGAATAAAAAAAAAATCGAGTATACATTAAGATTGACTCTATTTCAAACCGAGGTTGATATGCGGTAAAACAAACCAAACCAATATATATTCATACCTTTCCCAAGGGTATTAACGCTAAGTGAAATGCAATTATCACATCAAGGATTTGAACCCGGGGCAACGAGTCCATTTCCCATGATTTAACCATTACAGCACTACCCTTTATATATGTCTAGATTAGAAAGACTAACGAAATTTGATAAGATTACACTTATGTGAATTATATTTTTAATTGGCGAAGTATTGCAAGAAAATATCTCATATGGATGGAACAGCTGCCAGTAAGGATCGAACTTGTTAACATGAGAGTGTAGATTTCCCAAAACTCTTAGCGGGAAAAAAGCCGGATGCAATTT
>CM042181.1:1576882-1608032 GCA_023376005.1 Doryteuthis pealeii | reverse complement strand
AAAAAGAGAGAGGATAAATACACCACATGTAAATATATGGTTTAGTATAATGGTTGTCAGTAGCTTACTTGGTGTGTTATTGTATTTGCCGAGACTGCTCAATATCACACGTCTACATCTATCTATAATATATATATCCTATTATACTGGAGATTGTGTGTTTTTCTGTCTGTAACCGAAACTAAATCACTACTCAAGTCACAATTCCCTTAGTTATTGACGTCACATTCACCATGAATTTATTTTAATTTTAACCTCAATTATTAATAAAATTGCTTTACATTATTAATACTGTTAACCATATATACATATTATTAACATGCTATTATATTTATATATACAACAAAATAGCGGTTTACAGTGTAAACGTAAAGCTAATTTGCATATTGATATTAAAAAAACTGATTTTAATAAAAATGTGCTTGGTATTATTGATTTCTAATTGTTTGTTTTTATCTTAATGAATATGAGTAAAAATCTCTTCAATAAATCCTAAAAGAAATTCAGTAACAAGAAGAAATAACTGTAATTTTATTCTTTACTTCCTATTTTAACTAAATAGTTAAATTAGGAAAATTTAGCATTGAAAAACGGAAGTGATGAAAGAGTAAGTTTCAGTTGTTCTATTTTTCGATTATACCCCCTCCGTTTCAAATCTTTTTATTTGATTTCTTAATTAGTTTCACTAACCTTTCTGATTTAATCTAATATTTTATTACATTTAAACTTAAATACTTGCACCTGGAGGGTGCATATATTTGCTAGTATATATAATTGCAGCTGATCACACGTATGTTCATTGAATAAGATTTTACGTTACAGATCATTTTGCCTGACCCTGTATGTTTACAACCCAAAGGTTCGATTAATACTAAAATAGTTTTCGATTTTAATAAAAAAAATAGTTATTTCTTATTGTTGTTGTTAATTCAATAGGAATTTTTTTAAAAACTTTTAAAAACTTTAAACGAAAAACACGTTTTTATATTAAAGACACGTTTTTATATTAAAATAGTTTTTGTTTAATCAGAATAAAAATGCAGATATGTTTATTTAATGAAAATAGGTTTTATTTACAAAATATTTGTTATGTTTATTTAAATAAAAGGATGTTGAGACCAAGTAACCAATAAATAAATATTTTTTATACATAATCTAAAATCCCTATGTAAAAACAAAAGACGTTGCGTTGATCCAGCCAGTCTGAAAATAAATAAAAATTAATGTCTACTATTTAAAATATTAAATGCAAAAAAACAAAAAAAAAATCAATGCTATTATCATTTAAATTGTATTTTTTTAAGTATCTTCACTAATATAAATCAAACCTTCATTATTTTTGCTCAAAACCAATAATTGGTGATATTTAATGTGTATATATATTTACTTTGTCATTAATTGTATTATTTTCGAAGTTTCCTCCGGACATACACATACACACAACTGCTCTTTATATATATATATATATATATATATATATATATATATATATATATAATGGATAGAAGTAACCTATAGATAGAAGTAAATACAACAGACTACTCCAAAATGAAGTTACCAAGTTCTATCAAAAAGCAAACCCCAGCTTAGAAGAGGACATTAACCAAGAGGCCAAATCTATTGCTTCCAAAAGGCTACTTCTATCCATTATATAAACTAGAAAATATATGCACCCTCCAGGTGCAAGTATTTAACTTTTGATATAATAAAATATCATATTAAATTAGAAGGCTAAAGAAACTGAATAAGAATGCAAATAAAAAGATTTGGAACAGAGGGGGTATGATTGAAAAATAGAACAACTTTGAAACTAACTCTTCCATCATTTTCCATTACTCCCGTCTGTCTTTGGAAAATTTTCCTAATTTAACTATTTAGTTAAAATAGGAAGTAAAGAATAAAATTACAGTTATTTCTTCTTATCAATGGATTTCTTTTAAGATTTATCCCCGAGATTTTTGCTCATATTCATTAAGATAAAAACCAAACAATTAGAAATCAATAATACTAAGCATATATTTATTAAAATCAAATTTTTAAGATCAATATGCAAATCAGCCTTCCCATTCACACTATAATCCGCTATTTTGTTGTATATATAAATACAATTGCATGTTCTGTGTATGTAGATATGGTCAACAGTCTTAATGATGTAAAACAATTTTATCAATAATTGAGGTTTAAATAAAAATAAAACCATGGAGAATGTGATGTAAATAACGAAGGGAATTGTGATTTGAGTAGTAATATAGTTTCGGTTACAGATAGACAAACACACAATCTCCATTATAATAAGATAAATGTTTGCTCTACATTGTATTGAGCACTTTGTATTTGTTTTTTCTCAGTCTTAACCCCTGGATACTGTGCGCTTCCAACGATCGTACTCATACCCACCGGTAAGCTACTACTCATACATTAACACGCACACACACACACACACACGCATATATATATATATATATATATATATATACCAACCCCTCCGCACGAGCAGGATGTGACACAAGGTTAATTTCTTAAGCGGAGTTCAGCAGATTTGAATTCAGAGTTTTCCTTCTCCTAGACCGGTTGCCTTACCAAGGTTAAAGAGCCCAGTCTGCCCTACTATTTATCCATAGCTGGAGGGAGAGTAGGATTCATACCTTTCCCAAGGGTATTAGCGCTAAGTGAAATGTAATTATCACATCAAGGATTTGAACCCGGGGCGACAAATCCGTTTCCCATGACTTTAAACATTACAGCACTGCTTTATATATGTCTAGATTAGAAAGACTAACGAAATTAGATAAGATTACACTTACTTAAATTATATTTCAATTGGCGAAGTATTGCAAGAAAAATATCTCATCTGGGTGGAACAGCTGCCAGTAAGGATCGAACTTGTGATAACATGAGTGTAGATTTCAAACTCTTAAACGGAGAAACCGAATGACGTCATTCTTTACCTGAATTTGGTCACACCTAATATTTTTCGTTTTAATTTTAATTTTTTTGAAATTTTTAACTTAGGTTAGAAAATCCAAATAAATCAAACTACATATATTTTAACATGTCATTTTTGTATATATATATATGTTTTTATTCTTCACTGACTGAAACATAGGTACTGGGTGCCGGCACCGGTTCAGTTTTCGATATGATTTTACTTTTACGTTACAGTTAATTTAAGTAATTGTTTTATTAGATTTTTAAATTTTTACTATTTCTTGTACCTATTTATACTTATGAGTCTTTTAGTTTTTAAACACTTGGTTTTACGATAGAGGAAAAAGTTGTATATTAAAACAAAAACTATATAAAATGGCTGAAGGTAAGTTACTTTCATTTTTTCCCTTTCATTTAAATCTGTTAAGGACCCATCCATGGGTTAAATTGTAAAACGTGTGAATAAAAAAAAATCGAGTACAAGTTAAGATTGACTCTATTTCAAACCGAGGTTGATATGCGGTAAAACAAACCAAACCAATATATATATATATATATATATATAATGAGTATATATAAAAAGATATGAAAACACCACAAAATGCTGTTAAAGTGAAAACATTTTATAACTTAGCTGATATTGAACCATATTTCGATTTTATGAAAATCATCATCAGAGCTTGTTTATAAAATGTTTTCACTTTAACAGCATTTTGTGGTGTTTTCATATCTTTTCATATATACTCATACCGTCGGATTCATTTCCTTTCTTTTAACATATATGAATTTAACATTTTGAAAAAACAATTAGTAATTATTATCTGCTGACAGAATCTGTTTCGACACCTTAGTAGAAGGGTCATCATCAACGAGCAAAAATATATGAAAGAAAGAAGGGATAAAAAACCGTTGGAAGAGAATAGGGGGTACAAACACACGCTGGAATGCTTGAATTTTTTAAAATGCGCATACTGTTTCAAAAATAAAATAAATTTTATTTTTAAAAATCAGAAGCATTTTTAATCCAAAAATAAACTCAAAAAGTGTAAGAGATTATCAAAAATGTTCAAAATATAATCCAGCTATTAAGTTGTTTACATGTCCACAGCACAGTTGAAAGAAGATGTTAAGTTTCAAAAAGTTTGTGGTGTAGGTAAATTTTTTTTTGTAGTGTTCGTAGAATAATCTTCGGAGGTGTAAAAATCCGAATATTTTGTTTTTTCATGAGACAAATGTGTAAATGGAAATTAATCCGACAGAATGAATTTAACATTTTGAAAAAACAATTAGTAATTATTATCTGCTGACAGAATCTGTTTCGACACCTTAGTAGAATTGATGATGACCCTTCTACTAAGGTGTCGAAACAGATTCTGTCAGCAGATAATAATTACTAATTGTTTTTTCAAAATGTTAAATTCATATCTCGATATGTCTATCTATCTCTATATCTCGACCTATCTATCTATCTATCTATCTATCTCTATATCTCGACCTATCTATCTATCTATCTCTATATCTCGACCTATCTATCTATCTATCTCTATATATCTCGACCTATCTAATCTATCTATCTCTATATCTCGACCTATCTATCTATCTATCTCTATATCTCGACCTATCTATCTATCTATCTATCTCTAATCTATCTATCTCTATCTATCTATCTATCTCTATTCTCGACCTATCTATCTATCTATCTCTATCTCGATCTATCTATCTATCTATCTCTATATCTACCTATCTATCTATCTATCTATCTATCTCTATATCTCGACCTATCTATCTATCTATCTCTATATCTATATCTATCTCTATCTATCTCTATATCTACCTATCTATCTATCTATCTCTATATCTCGACCTATCTATCTATCTATCTATCTATCTATCTATCTATCTATCTATCTATCTATCTATATCTCTATCTATCTATCTCTATCTCTATCGACCTACCTATCTATCTATATATCTACTACCTATCTATCTATCTAATCTCTATATCTCGACCTATCCATCTCTATATCTCGATATGTCTATCCATCTCTATATCTCGATATGTCTACCTACCTGTCTATCTATCTATCTCTATATCTCGATATATCTACCTATCTATCTATCTATCTATCTATCTCTATATCTATCCATGACTTAAATAATTATTTTCTTTCCTTGCAGTATATGACGAGAGATCCATACTTGTCCAAAAAAACTGGTTGGACCTCCTTAAACGAATATTCCGATTAATCGAGTTTGCTGCCTTGGACGACATCAAAGCAATCTTCAGAACCCTTAACTCCGAACAACGCATCAAGGTTTTAAATTTTACGGTCAATGGCTGTTCCCCTCTCTATCTTGCAGTTAAATATAACAGGGTCGAAATTTCCCGTTACCTCCTGGAACTTTCTTTCTTTTTACAGGGACCTCACACAATGTCCGGACAATGGAAAACCTGCCGGCACCCACTCACTCCCGCCATAAAAATCGGTAACCCTATATTGATTGAACTGATCCTGGAACATTTACCAAACATCAACGACACCATCGACGGTGCTAAGTCTCCTTTAATGATTGCTACTTCCTTTGGAAATCTAAGGGCCGTGAAACTGATAGTAGAGAAGGGAGCTGATGTTAATCGACCGTACTTTCAGGGGAAAAGCGTTCTAATGTACTCGACAGCAAACTGGAAAATTTGCAGCTACCTGCTCGCTCATGGAGCAAACGTTCACCACCAAGACGAATATGGATTTACAGCCCTTCATTTTGCCACTAGAAACAAACACATCGAAAGCGTGACCCAACTAGTCAACGCTGGTGCTGATGTTATGTCCCGAAACCTTGAAGGCATAACCCCTTTGAATATGGCTTCTAGCAACCTGTGTTACCCGGTTCTTAAGTGTTTGATTCAACAACCCGGATGTTCTCTGTTAGATAAGATAGAGGTTTTGGAAATCTTGAATGTTGCTTATATATTTGATAAATGTCGAATTATAATACCATGGAGGGACTCCTTATATTTGAGGGCGCTATTGAATTTACCTAAGAACTGTCCGATTCCAACTAATGCTATTGTTGATAACATCAAAGAATTCACCACAGAGATAGAATTGGAAAATCTACAAGGCAATCTTTTACATCTTGCTCTCCAGAGTAGTTTAGTTATTGAAAGGATCGTAGGAAGGAATAACCACTTCTACATGGGGTGCCTCCTGCTAACAGCATTGATTGCTAAACAAGAAAACGATATGGAGATGCTTAGGCAGTTGCTCCATTATATGGAGATATATTGTCATGAAACCTCGTTCTCTTTTGTCCCTGGTAATATCAACAACTTTAAACATCTGTTCTCTGAAATTGCTACAACCAGTTGTCTAAATGACTTTTTTGAACAAGCAGCGTTTGATATTTTCAAAATGGTAACGCAGGCAGTTTTGAACAAGTCGAAGCGAGTCAAAGACAATATATATAGGAGTCCCTTTATTGTTGATGAAGATTATTTAGCATCGGTTGACGCTTTATTGGGTATGCTTTTGAGTCCAATGAGTAAAGAATTATCTCGGAATTACCTCGGCCAATTTATAGAGATGATCACAAAATTGGTCAGCGAAGATATCAGATTGAAGTTCCATCGGTCTATATTACACCATATAATCAAGTTTATGAAGAAACCTTACTTGAAAGGGATATGGCTCATTAAGCTCTTCCTTCAATGCGGAGCCGATGCTAACTCCAGAGATTATTACCTACGAACCCCACTCATGTATGCCGTTATGTATTTGCCCCCGGATGCTGCCTCAGATGTTCACAGACTTCTTATCCTGTTCGGGGGTGACCCGAGTTGTAGAAACAATGAAGGACTTAAAGCCTTATAGACGTCACATTACTCCGCAAACGGAGCACAGAGCCTACTCAATATGGCGATTTTTATCCCCAGAAAGGCATTATTGGTAACCTTAGTTTTATCAGAGAATAAATGGGGCTGTTATAGTATGCGGCCTACCCGGTTTGAATGTGTCCTACCTCAGTAAGAGTATATTTATAGATATATGTAGTAGGCAAATTATTTTTCACATATATTCAATTTAAAGACATGCAATTCAGTCATAAGCTTTATATAGTGTTGTATGCCCTCGTTGCTTATATACATGAGATAGAAAGAGAAATATACATTTATCTATATGAGAGAGAGAGAGAGAGAGAGACTGATACAGAGTTGAGACTTCTTCATTACCCTTTCCTATCTTCTTTGGCCGGTCGTTCTGTCGTCTAGCTTCTAGCTTCATTTTGATCGTCTTCTTGTTGCTGTCTCTAACTAAGGGTCCTCTTCTAAGGGATAGTTCTTTTGTTATGCAAATAATTAACTTTTTGATTTCTTGTACAAGATTTATTTCTACTTTGCCCATTTTCATTCACCGCGCGGTTGAGATTCGACCTACGAACCCATTCATGTATGCCGTTATATATTTGCCCCCGGATGCTGCCTCAGATGTTCACAGACTTCTTATCCTGTTCGGGGGTGACCCAAGTTGTAGAAACAATGAAGGGCTTACAGCTATATAGACGTCACCTCACTCACCAAACGGAGCGCAGAGCCTACTCAATGTGGCGATTTTTATCCCCAGAAAGGCATTATTGGTAACCTTAGTTTTATCGGAGAATAAACTGAGCCGTTATAGTTTGTGGCCTACCTTCTTGATTCTGTTATAGTGTGTGGCTTACCCGGTTTGAATGTGTCCTACATCAGTAATAGTATATTTATAGATATAAGTAGTAGACATTTATTGAATCTAATTATTTTTCACATATATTCAATTTCAAAATATGCAATTTAGATATTAGCTTTATATAGTGTTGTATACGCTTGCTGGGTATAATAAGAGAGAAAGATAGAGACTGACTGACTGATATATATATATAGAGAGACTGGTATAGACTGCTATATATATATAGAGAGAGAGAGAAAGAGAGAGAAACTGATATATAGATAGACTGATATATATATATATATATGAGAGAGAGAGATAGACTGATATATATATATATATATATATATATATATATATATATATATATATTATATATATATATATATATACTATCGGGATTTAACCCTGAAAACGTCTCTCTGAGATAAAATTATAATTTTACGTAATAATAAAGCCCGAACTGAAACAAACAAATATCTACAGAAAATAATTTCAGGACGCTTGGAAAAATAAGACAAAATGTCGCCGTGAGCCTTTAAAAACAACGTTTATTGGGTTGCAAGAATCTTTCCACTTGCAATTGTCCAACGGACATAAAGTTACCAAAAATTAAATTGTAAATACAAAACAGTGAAAATTATAAAAGCAAAGGAAAAAAACATAAAACACTTATTCCTGTTTTTCTTGGTCTGAATTGTCACCGAAAGATCACAAATTAGTAGTTATAACTACTAAGCGAAGTTCTTAGCAAAGAAAGTTCTTCAGAAGAGTCTTCGTAGCCAAACTGCCGAAATGAGGGAATACCGAGGAGAGTCCTTGGAAACAACACTTTTTTAAGACACCACCCTCAAGTCTATTTTCTTGCCAACGCAAACCAAGGGAACATTTTTTTAAACTGACCACCGCATTTTTTTTCAAGAAAGCGGGTTCCTTCTCAGCCGACGCTAACCAATCGATTAGATCAGTGCTTCTCAACGTTTTTCCGCTTATGGACCAGTATTTAATCAAAAAATTCCCATGGACTAATCCTACTTTTCTTGAATGTTGCTGTGAGCGGTTAAAGTAAGACGAGACAAGACAATTCATTTTTCCGCCGATCATCGACGTGCGCTTAAATGGACATTTTCAACTGGCGAGGGTCATTATAAGAAGTGCTAAATTAGTTAAATTTTTGTGAAATGGCTAAAACATTTTTGTGGCTTCGAACTCTCTGTGGACCACTAGAAATGTCATGTGGACCACAGATGGTCCAGCTGGACCACGTTGAGAATCACTGGATTAGATTACCTTCTTGGGATGTATTGTTTTCTGGATTGCCTCGTTCCAAATTCTTCTATCCTGTAACCGTGAGTTCTTGCTGGTTACAGACACAGACGAATACCATCTGTGTTAAACAAAGGATATTTATTTCAAAGAAATATCACCATCCCCTGCTGAAGAACAGGCTCTCCGAAAATAGAACCAGTAGTCTGTGTCGAGGGGAGCTTCCGCCATCTTGACCAACGTCCTTCGCGCGTAATACCAGAGGCTACTGCCCCCACCAAATCATTTTCAAAGACAGAGCGAGGCACGAGCCTTGTCTCACCAAATCATTTTCAAAGAGGACGGAAATCCCGCCAAAAGTACTTGAATAGTATACCTGCTGCTACTATCATCAAAGAGAGGCAACAGGGAGCAGCCTCCACCTGTTGGCACCCACAAAAAACGTCCAGGGCCAAGGCCCGTAACTCAAATTTGGCCTTTTGCCAGCTACCCCTAGGGTCAAAATACAAACAGTTGATCCAAAGGCAGCTACTCTGACTAACCTATTTTTACTTAATAGAAATCTTTACAAGACTGATATAGAGACTGATTATATATATATATATATATATATATATATATATATATATATATATATATATATACACGTGAGAATGGGAAATGAATCCGACAATATGAGTAAATAAAAGAAATGTAGATGGCTAAAAATGAATTTTATCGATAAGTGCCATCTGATTATTTTAATAATAATAACGTAAATCCGTATACATTTTGACAAACAGACCGAAACACATGTGTAAGTGATATCGATTAAAAGTGATATCGATAAAATTCATTTTTATCCATCTACATTTCTTTTCTTTACTCATTTTTTCTCCATATATATATATATATATATATATATATATATATGGGGTTTTCCGAAGAATTCACCAGAGACAGAATTTGAAAATCTATGAGATTTACATAGGCAGTGACATAGGGGCACCGTGCCCCCCCCCAAAAAAAAAAGGAACAAAAGATTTCGCTTTTTGATATCTTAATATAGTATTTATTTCAATCGTTATATCTCCTTCTCGGATATAATACACATTTATAAAAACGTAAATATATTATTATTCTCTAAATATATATTAATAAATTCCTTTCTTAAGAGAAAAAGACCAAGTTAAATACTGATACCAAATAATAGAAACTGAAGTTTTAACATCTATGGACAGAAGAATAGAAGAAGAATTTACCAGAGAACTATCAGATTCCTGCTCGAGAGATTCTGGGGTTCTTCGAGGAATTAACCCCAGAAAAAGAATTGGAAAACCTACTAAGCTAAATCTTTGGTAGGGCCACTAGCAGATGGCCACTGTGACCCCCAAAATTCAACAATTTTTTTTCGCTTTTTAATATTTTAATATAGTATTTATTTCAGTCGTTATATCTCTTCCCGGATATAATAAACATTTATAAAAATGTAACTATATTATTATTCTCTAGATATATAAATAAATGCCTTTCTTAGGAGAAAAATACTAAGTTAAATTCTGGCACCAGATAATGGAATCTGTGAAGGTTTAACGTTAAACCTTCACAGATTCTATTATCTGGTGCCAGCATTTAACTTAGTTCTTTGAATAAGAATTATCTAGCAAAGAACTATCAGATTCCTGCTCGAGAGATTCTGTGGTTTGTCGAGGAAATCACCACAGACAGAATTGGAAAATCTATGAGACAAACATTTACATAAAGGCAGTGACAGAGGGGCACTGCGATCCCAAGAAATAGTCAACAAAAAAGTTTCACTTTTTAATATTTTAATATAGTATTTATTTCAGTCACTATATCTCTTTCTCGGATATAATACACATTTATAAAAAGGTAAATATGTTATTATTCTCTAATTATATAAAGAGAAAAATACCAAGAGAAATACTGGTACCAGCAACTCACAAAACAGTTTTCCAGACACATACGGCCCACCTCACAATTTATCCCCCCTACCTTTTTTGTCAGCTAATTGAAGTCACTTTCTTGTTTTCATATTTATATTTTAAGAATTACCAAAATGAAATCTTTTAGTAGAAATAGTCTATAATTTGACATATCTAAGCGAAGTTCTTAAGCTATCTCTTGTGTTAATAGCAACATGTTTCTTTTTCTTTTTATTTTTTGTTTTGCTTTTTTAGACAACGATTTTACAACCCAATCAACGAGAGATATACTTAAAGACTAGCTTAAATGACGCCCTATCAAGCGGCAATTAAGCTATCTTGGCAATTTCTATTCAGACAGTGCTTTGCTTCATTCAACATCTCTAGATTAATAATCGTGTTCCTTAATTGTATGCACCGACTGCACCTCTACAGAAGGTAAGACTCCCTAAAATGGGGCCACCAGTTGGCCTTGAGTGGCGAACCGTGATGCTTAAGGATGGAGTCTTGGTGGATGAGCAGTCCATGACCTGCACCACTCAAGTTAGACCCTTACTTAGGCTAGACGGGCGGGCGGAGAGACCCCCTTCTATCAATCGGCTGCTCACGTCAAGCTCTAGCACCTATATGATTGCCCCAACCCTATTGCCCTTATGGCAAGCCCAACCCTTTTTATCATATGAATGCTAGAAGGCGGTGGCTGAGGGTCTACATGTCCTGGGAATGACGTTAAACTCCATCTGATGGTGAGGTTCCAGTTTTGGAGGTTTGGGGAATGTGGAGCACCCCTTCATCACCATTGCTCCCTAGTCACTCGACCTGGAGTGGTAGTACCTGTTAGGGTTCCATTTATGGGTGAAATAGAAAAATGTATTTATAAAAAAAAATGTGTATCCATTAAGAATGACTTTATTTAAAAAAAACTTTATCGGCATTAAATGACCCACTGAGGTTGATATGCCGTAAAACAAACCAAACCAATTAATATTTATGAATGCTTGCTGAATGTATATGTAGAGCTAATATTGGATGTGAGCACAGTTAGGTGGTGGGATAATACAATTTCTGCAGTGGTGACAAACCCTGTTAAACATTGCTTCCACGCCGCTCATTCATGCAAAAATTAGTTCGATGAAAGAGGGACTACAAGAAGAACATTTTTACATTATTAATACTATTGGCCTTATCTACGTACTAATAACATTGAATTGTATTTTATATACAACAAAATAGAGGTCTACAGTGTGAATGGGAAGGCTAATTTTCATATTGTTTTTAAAATTTGATTTTGATGAATACGTGCTTGGTATTATGTAATTGTTTGGTTTTATTGTATCAAATATGAGCAAGAATCTCGGAGATACATCTTAAAAGAAATCCATTGACAAGAAGAAATAACTTTAATTTTTATTATTTACGTCCTATTTTAACTAAATAATTAAATCAAGAAAATTTAACAATGAAAGACGGGAGTGAAGGAATAGTAAGTTTCTGTTGTTCTATTTTTCATTTTACCACCTCTGTTTCAAATATTTTTATTTGCATTCTTATTTAGTTTCATTAGCTTTTCTAATTTAATAGCATATTTTATTATATTAAAACTTACATATTTGCACCCGGAGTTTGCATATGTTTGCTTGTAAAAATAACAAGAAAATGTTTTCACCAGAATTTATAGTAAAAATGTCCTTTAAAAGACTGCTATGGGGAAAATGTGGGTCCCCTCCACTGGTGCTGGCTTTTACAAGCACGATATGCAGGCTTTTGTACCTTGCTGGCAACTGTGGACAAAAATAAAGGTGTTTTGTATGAATTTACCAACCACTCTACACGAGCAGAAAGAAAGAAAGAAAAAAAGCGGGAACTACGTCTACCAAGCTACGAATAAAGGATAATATATCGAGAAAGAAAGAATGTAAATGAAGGAAAAAAGAGAGATAGATAAAGAAAGGAAATAAATGAATAACTCTATCGATCTATACATATTTAAAGGGCAGTTGTGTATAGATGTATGTCCGGAGGAAACTTCGAAAATAAAACAATTAACAACAAAGTAAATATATATATATACACACATTAATTATCACCAGAGCTTGGTTTTTGAGCAAAAATAATAGAGATTTGATTTATATTTGTGAAGAAAATTTAAAAAATAAAATTTAAATGATAACAGCATGGATTTTTTTTTAATTTGATATTTTAGATAGTAGACATTAACATTTATTTTCAGAGTAGCTGGGTCAATAAAGGTCTATTTTTTTACATAGGGATTTAAGTGAGGCATCACGCGCGGATTCAACTCATGATTCAGTAATAATAGATCTGCGGGACTAACTTTAAAAAATCCCCCTCTATCCAGGTGACGCTGGGTAGCCGCTGCTCGTTATTGAATAAAGAAATAAAGAAAGGAAAAAGAAAGAAAAAGAGAAAGAAACGGACATAATTGAATGAATAAAGAAGAAGAGAAAAGGAAAGGAAAGAAATAAATGAAAGAAAGGGAAGAAGTAAGGGAAAGAAGAAAAGAAAGAAATAAAATCGAAAGAAAGAATGAAGAAAGAAAGAACAAAAAAAGAGCGAAAGAAGAAAAATGAATGAATGAATAAAGAAAGAAGGAAAGAATGAAAGAAAGAAACAAAGCGAGTGAAAGAAAATGAATGAATGATAAAGAAAGGAAGAAGAAAGAATGAAAAGAAAGAAACAAAGCGAGTTAAAGAAAAATGAAATGAATAAAGAAAGAAAGAAGGAAAGAATGAATGAAGTGAAATAGAAGAAGAAATAGAGAAAGGAAGAAAGAAAGAAAAAATAAAGAATAAAGAAAGGAAAGGAGAGGAAAGAAGGAATGAAAGAAAGAAAGCGAGTGAAAGAAAGAAGAAAGAAGAAAGAAGAAAAAGAATGAAAGAAAGAAAGAGAAAGAAGAGAAAGAAAGAGAAAAAAAAAAGAAAGAAAGAAAGAAAGCAGGAAAGAAAAAATGAAAGAAAAAAAGTGAGTGAAAGAAAGAAAGAAAGAAAGGAAAATGAACGAATTAAAGAAGAAAGAAGAAAGAAAGAAAGAAAGGGAGCGAAAGAAAAAAAGAGGGGAAGAAAGAGAGATGGAGAAAGAAAGGAACAAGAAAGAAAGAGTAAAGAAAGAGAAAGAGAGAAGTAAAGAAAGAAAGAAAGAAAGAAAAAAAAAGGGAATAGTTTGCCGAAACACTGCAGCGATGGATTGAACTGCCGTCAATAGGGATCGAACTTGCGATAGCATCAGACTGTAGTTTTCAAACTATGCTCTGTAAACAAGAACTCAGATAAAGGAACTCCTATATTATTTTTGGTCACACCCAAAACACTTTTTGTCTTATTCAAATTAGAAAATCCTATAAAAGTAAACCATATATATTTTAACGTATCATTTTCGTGAAAATATATTTTTTATCCTTCACCGACGGAAACATAGGTATATTAGGTACTAGCAACATATCAGTTTTTGAAGTTATTGTTGTTAGATTTTAAGAAAGGAAGTTTTACATTACAATATAAGCAGTTGTTTTTACATTTTAAATCTTTATCATTTCTAGTACCTATCTATACTTATAATACTTTTTGTTTTTAAACGCTTGATTTTATTTTATTGGATTGGAGAAAGTTATATATTAAACAAGAAGGAAAAAAACAGACGATATAAAATGGCCGAAGGTAAGTTCCTTTCCAATTTACCCGCTTTCATTTTAAGTTTAAGATATTTAAAAACAAAATAAATATCTTCACCGCCCTCTTGGTGGGGCGTTAGAATACACGACTGCACCTCTGCAGAGGGTTAGACTCCCCCAATGTGACCACCTGTTGGCAGTGGGTGGCGACCCGTGATGCTTAAGGATAGAGCTCAGGTGAATGAGCTCATGACTTGCAATACACCACTTTGGCCCTATCTTGGGCTAGACGGGCGTTCGGAGAGGCCCCTCCGATCAATCGGCCGGTCACGTCAAGCCCTAGCACCTATATGATTTTCCCAACCCTATTGCCCTTATGGCAAGCCCCAATCCCTTTTTATTATATGGTGCTAGAAGGCGGTGGCTGAGGGTCTACATGTCTTGAGAATGACGTTAAACTCTTTCTGATGGTGAGAGTTTTGGGGAATGTGGAGCACCCCTTCATCACCATTGCTCCCTGGTCCACTCTGACCTGGAGTGGTAGTACCATTTAGGGTCCCATCTATGGGTTAAATAGAAAAATGTATTTATAAAAAATTGTATTATCTATTTAAGAATTGATTTATTTCAAAACTTTATCGGCTTTAAATGACCCACTGAGGTTGATATGCCGTAAAACAAAACCAAACCAAAACTAAATATCTTCACCAGACTATTTGACTTCTATGAAGGCAATCATTGTCTCTTGTATTTTATATATTATCTGTATATTTAATAGATAATATTTAAGTTTTAAGTTATAGATCAATTTCGAACAATTAGTAAAAAACAGTGACTTTAGTCCGAACAAAAAAGTGTTTATTTTCTATTGGAATATTTTACAGCCAAAAAAGAATATATTATCAATTTATATAACATTTAACTCGATAATAATAATTATGAATATTAAGCAGTCTAAAATACATGTAACGTATATATAAAAGGTTTTTTTTTTGGGGGGGGGTTGTTTTACGGCATATCAACCTCAGTGGGTCATTTAATGCCAATAAAGTTGGTGAACAAAACATTTATTTTAATTGTTACATGTTTTGGCTAAGTATTATAGTATCAACCGATTATTTTCGGTTGGTACGACTATCTTGATTTTTTTTTTCATTTTTTTTTTTTCTCCCCAAGGTGATGTTTTGTAGTATATATTTTACAATCAAACTATATGCCGGTTTTTTTCTTACCGCAAAGGTTTACCAACAAGTTTGGTATATTATGTATATATATATATGTATGTATATAGTGTGTGTTATGGAAAAGGTGACTTACCGGTGAATATGGTCACAATGGTTAGTTGATGCAATATTCAGAAAGGTAAGACAGCGATATAACAAATAAATAGGGCTCAATACGTTGTCTTTCGCGATAAACGGTTCGTTAGACACACCCGTGTCATCAACTGCAATTAATCAATATCTTGATTAATTCAGTGGATTTAACCCTGTAGATCCTTATGGTGAAACACAAGTAGGTTATCACTTATACCTATATTACTATATATATATATCGTTGTTGCATTTCACTTAGCGCTAATACCCTTGGGAAAGGTATGAATCCTACTCTCCCTCCAGCTATGGGTAAATAGTAGGACAGACTGGGCTCTTTAACCATGGTTAGGCAACCAGTCTAGGAGAAGGAAAACTCTGAATTCAAACCTGATAAACTCCACTTAAGAAATTGACCATGTGTCGCATCCTGCTCGTGCGGAGGGGTTGGTAAATATATATATCGTTGTTGTTGGGATCAAGAACGGTATGACCAAAAACGAGTAGAGCATGCCATTTCTAATTCACTATCGACACCTTTTGGATAATTCTGACTGTTCTGCAGCATATAACCCCTCAATTGTCACTATCTTGGCATCCTCAACCAATGAGTTACACATAGCTGTACTCGAGGCCCTCCTCATCAACAAATTCTTTCCTGCTCTTTGTTCACAAAAGAAATTCTATTCTTTACTCCTTTTTGGTCCTACCGTTTTTGATCCCACCAACATAAAGAAATAATGTATGTGTGTGTGTGTGTGTGTGTGTGTGCCAAAAATTGTTTATGTGCAAAAAGCATGTAACTATTAAACAGTCATAACGTATTTTACTTACTTTATAAGGGTTCCAAGTAGTTTTATCCAAAACAAATGATTCCCTCAGACTTAAAAAAAACAAGTAATATGCACACAGTTATATGGTTTCAAATATTCTCATCTAATACAAAAAAAATCAATTGCTGTATAGTTTCAAGTATTCTTATCTAATACAAATAATTAGCAAGTAGCTGTATAGATTCTAGTATTCTTATTTAATACAAATAATTTGCACACAGTTATATTGTTTCAAATATTGTTTTCTAATACAATTAATTTGCACGTACCTGTATAGTTTTAAGTATTCTTATCTAATCTTATTAATAATGTAGATTGTCTAAATTTCTGTCTGTAACAAAAACTACGTCACAGCTTACGTCACAATATTCTTATGCTATATACACCCAAAATTTGAGTAAGCAATTTTAAAAATTGTTTTTGACTCTCGCCCCCCCCCTTTTTTCACAGGAACAAGAAGTTAACTAAAAAGTTTACAAATAAATAAATAGCTACTATTTTGTGGAAAATATTCAAAATAATTGTTTGATTATTACATGCATGCAACATTTTATTTGAGAGGGACGGGACGCAGTTTTCATTTCAAATTGTTTTTTTGTTTTTTTTTACTCCTTTAATAAATGAGGATTTTGCTTACTTATGATACAAACCCTCTGACATTGAATTTTTAACTCCCACCCTCTCAGGCAATGTCTTTCAAAAATAACTTTTACGACGCCCAGAGGGTGTTTTCTGTTGCTAGTACAAATAATTTTCATGTAGCTGTATAGTTGTAAGTATTCTTATCTAATCTTATTATAATGGAGATTGTGGGATTTTCTGTCTGTAACCGAAACTACATTACTATACAAGTCACAATTCTCTTTGTTATATACATCACATTCTCCATGATTTTCTTTTTATTTAAACCTCAATTATTAATAAAATTGTTTTACATCATTAAGACTGTTGACTATATCCACATACTAATAACATGTTATTGTATTTTATATTCAACAAAATAGCGGATTACAGTGTGAATGGGAAGGCTAATTTGCATATTGATATTAAAAATGTGATTTTAATAAATATATGCTTAGTATTATAGATTACTAATTGTTTGGTTTTATCTTATTTTATTATATTATATTATCAATACTAAGCATATATTTATTAAAATCAATTTTTTAAGATCAATATGTAAATTAGCCTTCCCATTCACACTGTAAACCGCTATTGTGTTGTATATATAAATACAATTGCATGTTATTAGTATGTAGATATGGTCAACAGTGTAAGTAATGTAAAACAATTTTATTAATAATTGAGGTTTAAATAAAAGTAAAATCATGGGGAATATGATGTAAATAACGAAAGGAATTGTAACTTATATAGTTTCGGTTACAATCTCCATTATAATAAGATTCTTATTCAGTTTCATTAGCATTTCTAATTTAATATAATATTTTATTATAATAAAACTTAAATACTTGCACCCGGAGGGTGCATATATTTGCTAGTACAAATAATTGAATATTCATACTCTTTCCTTGCAGCATCTCAAGAGAAGACAACTCTTGACAGAAAAACCTGGAAGGAACTCGTCAAACGAATATTCCGATTAATCGAGGATGATTCACTGGACGAGATCAAGGAAATCTTCGGAACCCTTAAGCCCGAACAACGCCTCAAGGTTTTAAATTCTACCATGTTTGGTTGTCTACCTCTCTATGTAGCGGTCAATTTCACCAACGTTGAAATATCCCGTCACCTCCTCAAACTTTCCCTCCTTCAGGGTCCCGAGAAAATGTCCGAACGTTGGAAACAATGCGGACACCCACTTATTCCCGCAATGAACCACGGGAATGAAGAACTAATCGAACTGATCCTGCAGCACCTCCCCGATATCAACGAGAGCATTACCGACTGCTTGTCGCCGCTCATGGTTGCTATATTCCTTGTGAATCTAACCTCCGTGAAACTGATAGTATATAAGGGAGCTGATATTAACCGACGGGGTATTGGTGGAAGGACCCCTCTGATGTACTCGACATCTAGTATTGAAATTTGCAATTTTCTGGTCGTTAAGGGTGCGGACCTTAACCTCCAGATGATATGGGCTTTACGGCCCTTCATTTTGCTATTTGGTGGAACCAGATGGAAGCAACCCCACTACTATTAGCAGCTGGTGCTGATTTTAATATTCCAAACTACGAAGGCATAAGCCCTGTAATGTTGGCTAGAAACCTGCTAAATCAAAAGACGGCCGATGATTCCGGCAACCCGATTTAGATCTTACAGAATATCTGTAGAATTTAGAATGTGTAACCGACATAAAATTCTATCATTTCTACCAAGAAGTAGAAAACCCTGAAATTAGTAAAACCAAACCTCAGTAGCAATATCTTATCTACTGAAAGTGATGTCACCGTACTGTTACATAATTATTGGATCCCTAATACATTTTTAAGATATTGTAGAAATCATTATGGCGATCAGTACAGCTGATGGCCTTGAGAGTGAGTGACGGCGCTTGACCTCGATCTCACCTTGCGTTTTCGGGATGGAACGTGAGAATCGGAAGGCAATAGAAGGCCCTTCCGGTTTAAGGAGTAAGCAACTCAGTTAGTCAGTTAGAAGTTAGAAGCCAAGCTAGCAAGATGTGAGTCTCACTGCGCAGATTGTCTGGTATGGGGATCTACGAATAAAGTAACATCATCGTAAATCGAAGTCTTGTGTTTATTACTAAAAACCAACAATGACACAGGGCTTCTGATAACAAGAAATACCTAGCAACAGAAACCAGACCCGGAATCCTCAATAGAATACCAGACGAGACCTTAGAAGATATATCAGACCAAGATAGACGATCAGAAGCAAAGCCGGCCAGGAGAATAGACGATAGAGTAAGAATTAAGAAAAGTATATAACGTTATATGCTGATTTGGCTTAGTGAAAAGACCAGTATATAACATATACCTATTTAGTGCCGGTAAAGAAGGCGCTATGCAACAGTACGAGTAGGTAACTTTTTGACCGAAAATGACCCGAAAGTGTTGATATGCCGTAAACAAATACACAAAAAAAAATCAACTAACCGAAGTTAAGCAGTGATTAACCTGTCCAATAGTTAATTGGGTGACCATTTAAGCAACATCAGGTACTGTAAATAACCTGAATCATTATATTAAAGATAAATTGATTGGATATTAAATGACTAAGGGTTGATATGCGGTAAAATAAGCAAATAAATATAACTAAGACAAACATTGTACAATTAAATCAAGAGCTATTGATTTTTTGATGCAAGCACAAAAACAGCTGTTTTAACCTAATTTGTGGGTGCAGCTAAATTCAGATTTGAAATCCGTTTGTACTCATCACCTAGTTTTTTTTTTAGATATGCATACTGTACATAAAGGCGTATATACATTCAGGGTTAATTTCTAATATTGTGTGACTTATGTCTTTTTTTTTTTTTAGTTAGTATGTATGATAGCTATATATATATATATATATATATATATATATATATATATATATATATATATATATATATATCAAGACGGATTTTGGCAGTTAAGCGTAGCCAACACGTCTCCATCAACAGCCAGTAGTGCGCTGGCAGTCAGCAGATCATCTAAGAAAACGCATTTCTAACCGTCTGCGGTACTATGAATTGTGTACATTGTGTCATCCAATTATATTTATTCCGTCAATGTTCTTTATCTATCCTCTTTTTATTTGTAATAAGCTCCTGCAACTGTTGAAATAAGCACGTATTAAAAGACAGAAAACTAGAGGTCATAGAGCAAAACTGTTTATAAATTAACACCCAAATTAGTAAAAAACACCTATTCACATTCTTGCCTCAGACAAAAATATTTTTTGTAAACCAGTGTAATATATGATATCCTATATATACAAGATTATATAATGATTTCTTCTTTGTAAATACTAGCAAATATATGCACCCTCCGGGTGCAAGTATTTAAGTTTTAATATAATAAAATATCATTAAATTAGAAAGGCTAATGAAACTGAATAAGAATGTAGATAAAAAGATTTGGAACAGAGGGAGTAAGATTGAAAAATAGAACAGCTTTGAAACTATTCCATCATTTTCCCTTACTCCCGTCTTTCATTGTTAAATTTTCCTAATTTAACTGTTTAGTTAAAATAGGAAGTAAAGAATAATATTAGTTATTTCCTCTTGTTAAGGGATTTCTTTTAAGATTTATTGAAGAGATTTTTGCTTATATTCATTAAGATAAAACCAAAAAATTAGAAATCAATAATACTAAGCATATATTTATTAAAATCAAATTTTTAATATCAATATGCAAATTAACTTTCCCATTCACACTACAAACCGCTATTTTGTTGTATATATAAATACAACTGCATATTGTTAGTATGTAGATATGGTCAACAGTATTAATAATCTAAAAACAATTTTATTAATAATTGAGGTTTAAATGAAAATAAAATCATGGAGAATGTGACGTAAATAACAAAGGGAATTGTTACTTGAGTAGTAATATAGTTTCGGTTACAGACAGAAAAACGCACAATCTCCATTATAATAAGATTTTTTCGTAAAACTCGTTACGTTAGACAACTTTAGATATATATTGAAATGAAACAATCTATATATAAAACAATTTATCAAATTTAAAAAAAAAAACGTTGGACTGTCTTTTCTAGCGTACTACTTTCAGAGCATATATAAATTAACTTATGATATCGACTATAAATTAAATACCCTTTGATAAAGATACTTATATCCTGAAATTACCGTCGTAGTTTTGGATACAGACACACGCATACACAGTATATGTGTCGATATATCCATATATCTTATGTAGTATATCTTATTATAATGGAAGATTGTGTGTTTTTCTGTCTGTAACCGAAACTATATTACTACTCAAGTCCCAATTCCCTGTATTATTAATATCACATTCTCAAAGATTTTATTTTTATTTCAAGCTCAATTATTAATAAATTTGTTTTACATTATTAAGACTGTTAACCATATTACATACTAACAACATGCAATTATATTTATATATACAGCAAAATAGCAGTTTACAGTGTGAACGGGAAGGTTAATTTGATATTGATATTTAAAAAAATCGATTTAATAAATATATGCTCAGTGTTATTGATTTCTAATGTTTGGTTTTATTTAATAATATAACTAAAAATCTCTTCAATGAATCTTAAATGAAATCTATTAACAAGAAAAAAATAACTGTCATTTTATTCTTTACTTCCTCTTTTAACTAAATACCTAAATTAGAAAAAATACAATGAAAGACGAGAGTGATGGAAGAGTAAGTTTCAGTTGTTCTAATTTTCGATTATACTCCCTCTGTTTCAAATCTTTTTATCTGCATTCTTATTTAGTTTCATTAGCCTTTCTAATTTAATACGATATTTTATTACATTAAAACTTAAATACTTGCACCCGGAGGGTGCATATATTTGCTAGTAGATATAATATATTTCAATAAGTAACAAATATAATAATCATGATCTAAATCTCTTTCTTTCTTTCTTTTCATTTTGTGAGACGTTCAACTCTAGTGCGGGGATCATCAAACTACGGCCCACGGGCCGGTTTTGGCCCGCGAGCGCATTTTATCAGGTCCACCAATGGTACTTGAATTTGTTTGGTAAAGTCTTTTCAAAAGTGAAATATGTTAAATCAACGTAATTGACTGATAAACATTTGAAAGCAATTCTCTTGATTGAATGTAGCAATTTCAAATCAAACATTGACGCGCCCTGTCGGCTGGTGCGTTAGAGTACACCTCTGCAGGGGCTAAGATTCCCCCAAATGGGGCGACCTATTGGCAGTGTGTGGCGACTCGTGATGCTTAAGGACGGAGTCTTGGTGACTGAGCAGTCCATGACCTGCAAAACTCTACTTTGACGCTTACTTAGGTGAGAAGGGCAGTCGGAGAGGACCCCTCCGATCAATCGGCTGATCACGTCAAGCCCTAGCACCTATATGATTTTCCCAATCCTATTGCCCTTATGGCAAACCCTAACCCCTTTTTATCATATGGGTGCTAGAAGGCGGTGACTGAGGGTCTACATGTCCTGGAAATGACGTTAAACTCTATCTGATGGTGAGGTTTTAGTTTTGGAGGTTTGGGGAATGAGGAGCACCCCTTCATCCCCATTGCTCCCTGGTCCACTCTGACCCGGAGTGGTAGTACCTGTTAGGGTCCCATCTATGGGTTAAATAGAAAATGTATTTAAGAAAAAAATTGTATTATCCATTAATTGATTTATTTCAAAACTTTATAGCATTAAATAACCCACTGAGGTTGATATGCCGTAAAACAAAACAAAACAAAAGAATCAATTGGAGTAATAATGTTTCATTTTTAAACACGAAAATGTATGTTAACTCGGAATTCTTAGAGAAACAATCTCCTAAGGGGCATTTAAATGTGTACACTTCATTAGTGTCCTTGAGAAAAAAATAAATTGCTCGTCTCAAAATAATCAATTGGATTAATAATGTTTAATTTTTTAAACACGAAAATTTGTTAACCCAAACCAAATATTTTATACTATATATATGTGTGGGAAAAAATCTTATACAACAACATATATGTAAATATAAATATACAATGAACGCGATTCCCTAACCTTTTTATCTAAAATAACCGTACACAGGTTGACATGCCGTTAAAATCAATCAATCACACCACTAAACATACACTTAGTTCTTTAATTTATATTAACTCAGACTTTTTTGAGAAACAATCTCTAAGGGACAATTAAATTTTTACACTACATCAGTCTCCTTAAGGAAAAATCAGTTGCTCATCCCAAAAGAATAAATTGGATTAATAATGTTTTATTTTTAAAGACGAAAATTCATGTTAACCCAGACTTTTTAGAATATCCCCTAAGGGGTATTTAAAATTGTACACTTCATTATTCTCGTTAAGGAAAGGAAATTAGTTGCTCATCCCAAAAGAATAAATTGGATTAATAGTTTCATTTTTAAAAGGAAAGTTTGTTAACATAGACCAAATATTTATAACATATAAATGTGTGAAAAAACCCTCTCTTAAACAATTACATAAATGTAAATATAAATATACAATGCACGCGATTCCCTAACCTCTCTATGTAAATAACTATAGACAGGTTGACATGCCGTTAAAATCAATCAATCGCACCACTAAATATACACTTAGTTCTTTCAACCTGGAATTGTGCAGTATCACAATTTGGGAAATGATTGAAAAGTGTTTGATTTAAAAAAAAAAAAAAATAAAAAAAATAAAAACACACATGAGAGTCAATTGGATTAATGATGTTTCATTTTTAAACACGAAAATTGATGTTAACCCAGACTTTATGTTCGTTAAGTAGGATTTAACCCTAATTTTAATTATTTTTTTGTTAATATTAACTAATTTTTATTGCAACCATCCAACTGTTAGCAGGAAAAGTCTTTGATAAGAAATAACAAAGCAGCAGCATCAAGGCGTGCTGATAGCATGGATTCCTTTGACTCTCTCTCACTATCAGTCCCTAGTGTCATCACGCTTGGTAAGTCTTCTCGACGACATCCAGTGTCCATGCAGAGTTGATTAATGTAACTTTCGCTGGTAGGCCAACACTGGCGTGTCCATGAGCTGTAGTCCATAGGAGAATGTTGCTAATGAGATTGTCTTTAATTCTCCAGGTTCCAGCTCATCTTACTTGGTTTATGAGATGGGGGGTAAGTGGTCGTACAGCTGCCGTTTTTACGGTACTACTTGCAGGATGTGTTCAAGACAGTACACAGTAGGTATGCTCAATTTCTCACGCCTTCTACTAAAGGGTATCACAGGATATTCTTCTAAAAAATCATCTAAGATAAACTAACTATCCAATTTTAATAAAACTTTCGATAAATGAAATAAAAAGAACTTTGTGTCTATTAAATTGAAAAGGCTAATCATTTTTTTGTTAGTTTTTGTTTCGCGTATTGATCCCCCGTACAAATTTCTTGGTAATTTTTTTTTTCTGTATGAAAATGAATTTTACATTTTTGAAAAGAGATTCAATGACGGAACATATGTAAAAAATAAATAAATCAATACTAGAACAGGTTTGGCACTAGGGCGTCTTAAGACATAAAACAATCTCCTAAGGGGGATTTAAATTTGTTCACTACATTAGTCTCGTTGAGAAAAAAAGAAGAACAATTGCATATCCCAAGAGAATCAACTGATGTTGCGAGAAAAAAATCTCATCTGGATTGAAAAGCCGACAGTAAGGATCGAACGTGTAATAACATGGAAGTGTAGTTTTTAATGTATGACCTGTAAGCAGGAACCCGGATAATGACGAAATTACTTGATTTTGGTCTCACTCAATGCTTTTCTTTTTAATTGAAGTAATAAAAGCCTATAAAAATTAATCATATACATTGTTAATATGTAATTTTTATAAAGGAGTGGAGGAGCAAAAGTAGGTATACTGTAGTGTCACATCAGTGAAATTAATGTCATATTATAATGAAGTGAAATTGACATATCTTAAGTAATAAAAATGGATGTAGATTTAATCATTTCCTTTTATTCACTTCAGGTAAATTGGCAATTTTTTTTTTGGGGGGGGGGAACTGTAAAGGATAAGGGTTTCCCGCGCTAGCCCCGCACTATTGAAGACATGATTCAGTTTATATTGGAGGCTTGTCAGGAAATTGATGTTGATAAAGACCTTTGTTCCAGAGTGTGCATGAATGTCTGTTCTCAATTAGAGGAGTGTGTGAACTCTGAGGCAATTTGATTACCTGAGAACTTAGAGTTTTTGCTACATGTGCTTTTTATGACATGTATATGTAACGTTTGTTTGTTTGTATAATAATATAATAAGTAATATATATGTTTCCCTTTTTATAACTGTATCCCTACATTTGCACACCCTGTATATCAATATATTTTAACCCTTCAACGAGGGAAACGGGTATTAAGTGCTGACAACAACTCAGTTATCGAAGTCATTGTTGCTCCATTATCAGCTTTTAAACTGTATGATTTACGCTAGGCTTAAAACCGTTTGTGTGATAGATTCTAAAGACTGGGCTCTTTAACCTTTATATGGCAACTGTTCGAGAAGAGGAAAACTCTGAATTCAAAACGAAATGGGAGAGCTCTCCTCTCGATTGACAAAAAACTACTTCCTGTTAATACTCCGCCCTGTCGGTGGGGCGTTAGAATGCACGACTGCACCTCTGCAGAGGGGTAAGACTCCCCCAGTGGGACCGCCTATTGGCCGTGAGTGGCGACCCATGATGCTTAAGGATAGATCCCAGGTGGATGAGCAGTCCATGACATGCAATTATCCACTTTGGTCCTTACTTGGGCTAGACGGTCGGTCGGAGAGGCCCCTCCGATCAATCGACTGGTCATGTCAAGCCCTAGCACCTATTTGATTGCTCCAACCCTATTGCCCTTATGGCAAGCCCCAACCCCTTTTTATCATATTGGTGCTAGAAGGCGGTGACTGAGGGTCTACATGTCCTCGGAATGACGTTAAACTCTATCTGATGGTAAGGTTCCAGTTCTGGGGTTTTGAGAATATGGAGCACCCCTTCATCACCATTGTTCCCTGATCCACTCTGACCAGGAGTGGTAGTACCTGTTAGGGTCCCATCTATGGGTTAACTATAAAAAACATTAATAAACAAAATTTATTATCCATTAAGAATGAATGTATTTCAAAACTTTGTCGGCATTAAATGACCCACTGAGGTTGATATGCCGTAAAAAAAAACAAAAAAAAAACAAAACAAACCTGCTAATACTAATCAGTTTGATTATACTTAAATTGATTCTAGCACAGACCAAACTGTCAAGGTTTATTATAATATATATGTATATAATGCGAGAAAAAAAAACTAATCTGGATTGAACAGCCGCCAGTAAGGATCGAACGTGTGATAACATGGAAGTTTAGATTTTTAACTCTAACCTTTAAGCAGAAGCCGGATAATGACGAACCCCCTACTTAATTTGGTCGCATCCAATAGTTTTTTTAAGTTTTTCTTTATGTAATAAAAGCCTATAAAATTAACCATATACATTTTTAACCTGTCATTTTTATATATCAATATATTTTTATCCTTCACTGACGGAAAGATATGTATTAAGAGCTGACAACGACTCAGTTACCGAAGTTATTGTTGCTCTATTATCAGCTTTTAAACTGTATGATTTACGCTAGCCTTAAAGCAGTTGTTGTTTTTAACTGTGTGATAGGTTCTAAAGACTGGGCTCTTTAACCTTGTAACTTGTCGAAATTAACGAAATGAGAGCTCTCCTTTTAATTGACAAAAAATTTTTTCCTGTTAATACTAATAAAATGATAACACTGAAATTGATTATAACACAGACCAAACTGTCCAGGGTTTATTATAATATATCTATGAGATATAGTAATGCGAGAAAAAAATCTAGTCTGGATTGAACAGCGGCAAGTAAGGATCGAACGTGTGAGATTCCGGATAATGACGAAACCCCCTTACTTGATTTGGTCGCATCCAATGTTTTTTTTTTATTTATTTAAGTAATAAAAGTTAACAATATACATTTTTAACATGTCATTTTTATATATCAATATATTTTTATCCTTCACCGACGGAAAAATAGGTATTAAGTGCTGAAAACGACTCAGTTATCAATGTTATTGTCGCTCTATTATCAGCTTTTAAACTGTATGATTTACGCTAGCCTTGAAAGAGTTGTTGTTTTTAACTGTGTGATAGGTTCTAAAGACTTGACTCTTTAACCTTGATATGACAAAGAGGAAAACTCTGAATTCAAAACGAAATGAGAGAGCTCTCCTTTTAATTGACAAAAAAAACCTACTTCCTGTTAATGCTAATAAATTTGATTATATTGGAATTGATTCTAGCACAGACCAAACTATCCAGGGTTGTTTATAATACCTCTGAGATATAGTAATGCGATAAAAAAAATCTAGTCTGAATTGAACAGCCGCCAGTAAGGATCGAACGTGTCATAAGATGGAAGTGTAGTTTTCAAAGTATGGCCTGTATGCTGGTACCCGGATGATGACGAAACGGACTTACTTGATTTGGTCGCATCCAATGTTTTTTTTTCTTCTTTTTTCTTTAAGTAATAAAATCCTATAAAAGTTAACCATATACATTTTTAAACTGTCATTTTTATATATCAATATATTTTTAACCCTTTACCGATGGTAACGTAGGTATTAGGAGTTGACAACGGCTCAGTTTTCAAAGTTATTGTTGCTGCATTATTTGCTTTTGAAGTGTATATGTTACGCTACACAGTTTAAGCTGTTGTTGATTTACCTTTTAACTATTTAAAATTTCTATTACCTATCTATACTTATAAGTCTTTTAATTCTTAAACGCTTGGATTTACAATAGAGTAAAAAGTTCTATATTAAAGCAAAAACGGTATAAAATGGCTGAAGGTAAGTTACTTTTCGAATTTTTTTCCTTTCATCTAAGTCGGGATTTGATAGTTACAGAGGTTTACTCTCAAGGAAAAAAATGTGATATTGTAAAATGTACAATTTGAAATTGTAGATTTTTTACTATGGAAATTGCATTGGATAATGATTTAAGTCATAAATTAAAATGAGAGTTCAGTCCCTTGGAATGATTATTTTAAAGGGTAAAATATTCAATTGTAATGGACTTATCACCTGGTGTGGTTAGTTTGTTTTACGGCATATCAACCCAGTGGGTCATTTAATGCTGATAAAGTTTTGAAATAGTAATTCTTAATGGATAATCAATTTTATTTATAAACACATGTTTTTCTATTAACCCGTAGATGGGACCCTAATAGGTACTACCACTCCGGGTCAGAGTGGACCAGGGAGCAAGGGTGATGAAGGGGTGCTCCACATTCCCCAAACTTCCAAAACTGGAACCTCACCACCGATAGTTTAACGGCATTCCCAGGACATGTAGACCCTCAGCCACCGCCTTCTATCACCCATATGATAAAAAGGGGTTGGGGCTTGCCATAAGGGCAATATGGCTGGGGCCATCAAATAGGTACTAGGGCTTGACGTGACCAGCTGATTGATTGGAGGGGGCCTTTCCGACCGCCCGTCTATCCCAAGATAGGACCAAAGTGGAGCATTGCAAGTCATGAACTGCTCAACCACCTGGGTTCTATCCTTAAGCATCACGGATCACCATGCACGACCAACAGGCGGCCCCATTGGGGGAGTCTTACCCGTCTGCAGAGGTGCAGTCGGTGCATTCCAACACCCCAGACCACAGGGCGGTAGGGATTTGAAGAGATTTAACACAAATAACTTCAACCGACTGTTTGATTTCTATAAAGAGTATTTCACTCGTATATGATCTATAATTAATAGAAAATATTTATTTTAGTATTAAGAAAATAAAAATGAATTTAATATGAAATATTTATATTGATATTAAAATGAACAATATGGATAAAATAGGGTTTATTTTATTTATCTAACTGACACGTGTTTCGGACAGGAGTTTATCCATGCATACATGTATTCTATCTATTATTATTTTAAATACAAAATAACAATAACAATAATAGAAAAACATACAAAATTTTAGTATACAAAGAAATAACGACCTTCGTCAGAGTAAATCCTTATTGTTTTAAATGAAATTGTTGAAATATCAAAATAATAATAGATAGATGTATGCATGGATAAACTCCTGGCCGAAACACGTGTTAGTAAAATAAAATAAAATAAATCCTATTTTATCCATTCAACATTTTCTTTCCTTCATTTTTAATTTCAACATACCGGCGGATTCGCTTCCATTTTCAACTTATATATATATATATATATATATATATATATATATATGAAAGTAAGTAAACAATGTGTTTATTTTTTATATGGCCTTTTTAGCCGACAATTTTTGGAGGATATATGCTTAATTGAAGTCATACCTAATTTTGAAAATTAGTTAATAATTAATGAATTTAGGCGGGCATATATGTTCAAATGTAAGGCAAAACAAATCGAGAAAATGTCAATCCCTGTATATAGGTCGAAATGTACATGCGAATTGTCAATCCCTGTATATAGGTCGAAATGCGCATACAGAGATTGACATTTTCTCGATTTGTTTAGCCTTACATTTGAACATATATGCCCGCCTAAATTCATTAATTATTAACTAATTTTCAAAATTAGGTATGACTTCAATTAAGCACATATCCTCCAATTATGTGTATGTGTGTGTGTGTGTGTAAAAATGGAATTGGAAATGAATCCGACAATATGAGGAAGAATGAATAAAGAAACGAAAGAACAGAATGGATAATAAAAGATGAATTTAATCAATATCACTTACACATGCGTTTCGGTCAGTTCATCTCTGTGTACACGGTTCAAACTTATTATCATTAAATAAACAAATGAAATGAAATTATAATAAACACATGTGTAAGTGATATTGATTAAATTCATCTTTTATTATCCATTCTGTTCTTCCTTTTCTTTATTCATTCTTCCTCATATATATAGTGAGAGAGCATAGGTTCATTTAAGTTAGAATATCGCATATAAGTTTAAGTTCCCCGCATATACAGGCAGCAGACAAAAAGCCTTCTCTCGTTTTTTTCCCTTTCGTTTGAATCTGGATTTGAAAACATTCGTAAAAAATTCCCCCCCTCCAAACTATTTGATTTTCTATTAAGGTTATCATCATTTTTAGTATATGGTCTACATCTAATATGATTTAATTATTTTGAGGTTAAAAATACCATATCACCTATAAATAAAAGTCGACAATTAAAAATAAACTTTTTTTCTGAACCAGAGATATGATTGGTTGGTTGTTTTATGGCATATCAACCCTAGCTGGGTTATTTTATGCCGAATACGAATACTTAAAGGATAATATTCTTTCATTGCAGCATCTCAAGAAAACACGACCCTCGTCATACGAATCGTCAAACGAATCCTCCGATTAATCAGGACAAATTCCTTGGACAAGATCAAGGAAATCTTCGAAACCCTTCAGCCCGAACAACGCATCAAGGTTTTAAATTCTTCTATCTCTGGGATAATACCTCTCTATGAGGCAGTTAATAATAACAAAGTCGGAATCTCCGACTACCTTCTCCAACTTTCTCTCCTTCAGGGATCCGACAAAATGTCCGAACGCTGGAAAAGTTGTTGGCACCCACTCACTGCTGCCATAATTGAGGCGAATTCAATATTGGTCGAAATGATCCTGCCGCATCTATCCAACATTAACGACAACATTGATGGGGTCAACACACCGCTGATGATTGCCACATTCCTTGGGAATCTAACCGCCGTGAAACTGATAGTAGCGCAGGGAGCCGATATCAATCGACCGTGCTTTCGGGAAGGACCCCTCTAATGGTGTCGACTGCCAACAGCGAGATTTGTAGCTTTTTGCTGAGTAAGGACGCGAATATATTTCATAAGGATGATGAAGGCTTTACGGCTCTCCACTTAGCCATTGCTAACAGACACACCGAATGCGTTATCCACTTAGTCAACGCTGGCGCTTATA
>CM042181.1:1539382-1571882 GCA_023376005.1 Doryteuthis pealeii | reverse complement strand
TATATATATATATATATATTATATATATATCACAGCTATTGTGCACTGACCTAATAATACTGCAAACTATTGGCCCACGAATTTAGACAGTGATAACCACACACTATTGCTATATATATATATATATATATATATATTTCATGTTGTATTTTAGGGGTCTCCGTATGCTTCTTTCGGTATATATTTTGATGTTTTTTTTTTCAAGTTGGGCGATATTACGAAGCATCTAAAAATAAATGAATGAACTCGATGTTATGGAGTATTGGATTCACTTATTTTTTTTATTATTTTTAATCATAAATTTTCGGGTTCGTTAGATACCCTTTATCAAATGACTGTTGTTCCTGTTCAACGAATCTTTTGTCTCTGTTGTTATTGACAGCGGCAGCGTCTGTAAAAAAATTTTATGATAACAAATAATAAAAAAATAAGTGAATCCAATACTCCATAACATCGAGTTCCTTCATTTATTTTTAGTTGCTTCGTAATAACGCCTAACTTAAAACATATGTATGTATGTATGTATGTATGTATATAATGAAACAAACATACATATAAGATGAACAAAATTGTTTAGACAAACAGGAATACTTTTTGTAATTACTTTATATATATATATATATATATATATATATATATATATGCCTGAACATACAATCATCTAGTTGATAGGGCTGGCCTGGCCTGGTGAGTCATCTGAGAAAACACAAGGATAGAGTGTCAAATGCTGCTGGCACCTAATTATGATAATTAAAAAAAAAAACAAAAAAAAACAGAAAATGGTCTTACTCGAACACGAGTTGACAGGCATTATTATAGTTGATAAATTATACATATTCACTTATATATCGTTTAGATTGGTGGCGACAAGATGCTGGAAAAATCTTAAATTCAAAACTTTCTTTTTAATTTATTCTATGTCTCTATGCAAATAGAATCAATCTATGAGATCTCATTTTTCATTAATGGTTAAAAATATATTCATTTAAACTATATTTTAGGATTCAAAAGGTTAAATAATTATCTTTTAAGTGTCAATCTTTTATGAAGAAAGGGTTTAAGATAATAGAGACAAAGATAAATGATAATTTTAGGTTTCAGACTTTATTTCTAAGTCAATAGCTATTTTATGTGTCCAGTCTTTTATGAGCCACCCTGTAGAACTACTTTTCCTTAAAGAGGAAGAAGTGAGATACGAGTTCAAATCTCACATTGGGAGTACATTGTTTATTGTATTTGATGCGAACTGTTGTTTTTTATTTTATTATAGAACCAGAATTATATAAATAATGAATAATTAAATTCCAATAATAAAGATTTTGAACAGAAAAAGAATCACACAAAACATCTAAATGAATGGCTTCCTTAGAAAGAAAAAATACGAAATTAAAAACGGAAATCGAACAGGAAAACCGCAGTATTGAAGAAAAAGAAATCTATGTCGTAATTAAAATTGCCAAGCAGTTTAACTAAAGTATGTTATATATATATATATATATATATATATATATATATATATATATATGTGTGTGCATATATATATATATTTATGTATATATATATATATATATATATATGTAATGTGTGTATGTGTGTGTGTTTTATATATATGTGTGTGTGTGTGTGTGTGTGTGTTGTTTATAATGTGTTTGTGTGTGTGTGTGTATGTTTGTATATATGCATATATATATATATATATATATATATATATATGTATATGTGTGTGTGTGTGTGTGTGTGTGTATCATCATATTTTTAAAAGAAATATTTTCAAGAATTCCAAATTATTGTAACGTCAAAAAGAAGGTATAAGAAAATGCCGGCATTGTTTGAGAAATATTTTCCTGGAGACAAGATGAATCTCTTCAAACAGATAGCTCACAATATCCATACTTTTATTTATTTTTGGAGCTATTATGACTTCTGGACCCTAACGAGGCGCCTTGTGAATAAGCTGGATGTAAGCTGCACAAGAATGCTGCGTGCAGTCTTGAACAAATCGTGGAAGCAGCACCCCACGAGGAAACAGCTATATGGCCACCTGCCCCCCATCTCACAAACCATTCGAATGAGACGGACAATGCATGCCGGGCACTGCTGGAGAAGCAAGGACGAGCTCATAAGCGACGTTCTCCTGTGGAAGCCAACACACGGACATGCTAGTGTGGGCCGCCCATCAACGACCTACATTGACCAGCTCTGCAAAGATGCTGGATGCTGCGCAGAGGACATCCCTAGGAAAATGAATGATAGGGAAGGTTGGCGAGAGATTGTCATGGAGAGCCGTGCTAATTGCGCAACATCATGATGATGACTTTTCAAATACATTCAAAGTAATCTTTTTTTTGCAAAATTTTAAACAAAATCTAAACATGAAATATTTTATACTATCTTTTATACATTCTGAGGATTACTCACATAGACCCGGTTTAGCTCAGTCAGTAGAGTGCTTGACTAGGAACCACAAGGTCTCGGCGCATGAGTAGCATAGGGATCTGTGTGGTAAAGTAAGGAGCTGATGGTAAGTGTGATGCTCCACCTCAGACGCTATAAACATTCTCCTTGGGCCAGCGCTAGTGAAAATGGGATTGACTCCCTCGCTTTCTGGCTTATACTGACTTTAATTAATTGATTAATGACAACGCTACTCTTTTCATATATCGACTTATTTAAAAAAATTCTCATTTTTTTTCTTCATATTAATAAACAAATAAACAAAGTTTTCACATCTAATTTGAAACCTTCATATCCATGCTTAACGTATACAATAAAAATGATAATAATAATAATAATAATAATAACCAGTTTTGATATAGGATGGGCAGAATTGAGATGACACATAAACACCTAAATAAACGAACCAAGTAGTCACATCCCATAAATACGATGAAAATACCTGGACCTTCCTTGCCAGAGAATTAAAAATGCTGTGGAATATGAGGGTGAAAGTGATACTAATTGTAGTTGGTGCACTTGGAACCGTCCAAAAAAAAAAGCTTTGGAAAAGACTGGAGGAACAGCAAAGCAGAAGAAGAATTGAGACCATCCAGACAACTGCATTGCTGCAATCGGCTAGAATACTCAAAAGAGTCCTTGAAACCCGGTATTGGTATTTTTTTCTTTCGGCGAGGTGACATACGATGGTGGAATTTAGGTCCGTTAAGTTCGATTAAATCGCTTAACGTATATAATAATAGTAATAATGATAATGATAATAACAACCCACTTTGAAATAGGATGGGCAGAATTGAGGTGATACATAAACAAACCAAGCAGTCACATCTAATTTGAAACCTTTAAATATCACCCTTAAGGTATACCTCTCAAATGATAATCTTTTTTCCCAATTTTTCCAAGTACAGATATATAAATATAAGTTAAAGACACTTGGATGCAGTCTTAAAGTTTCTAGGTGCTCACTTACCAGTGTTAGTATTGCAAGAAGACAATTATTTATTGTTATCTTTGGAGAAAGGGTGCGTCCGTTAGGTGACTCATAAAGAGTCACATGATAGTCATAAAACCCTGCTTTGAAATACGATGGACAGGATTGGGGTGACACATATACGTCTAAATAAACAAATAGAGCGTGGCTTATAGACTGTCACATAATAATGATAAAACCATGATTTGAAATAGGATGGACAGCATTGGGATGACACATAAAAACATAAATAGCAAACCAAACAGTCAGGAACCAGCCCTATAAGGTTTAATGTATACCTCCAGAATGAAATCTAATTCGCCAAAATAATGTGATTGTAAGTGTTGGGGTTACTGGTTAGTTAAACTATTAAACAAAGTTTAAAACAACCAACCGTGTCACAACAAAAAAACTCATCCCCAAAACTAGTCGTCTTAACAAGAACAATCTTGTGTATAAATTTAAATGTCTAATAGCAAACTGCCTCTCCAAAGTTGAAAGCACGTACATTGGTCACACAAAAACGACTTTGTCAGGCCGGTTAACTCTCCATTTAACTGATACAAGTTCGATCATGCTACACTTAAAATCCCATTCGTGCTCCTCCTCTAATTACCGGAAAATTCTAATTGAAAACACACTTATAGGGGGGCTAAAAAAACTTCAAATACTCGAAGCCCTATACATAAAAACCCACATTAAACAAGATCAACTTCGAAACCAGCCAACATATTCTCAAATGCCTATAATTCCCCGGCAATTCTTCCCCCACCATTCCACATAACATTCTTATAAACTTTTGAGTCCCTCCTCCTACTTATTCCTACTGCTACTTGTTTAAAAAGAGCCATGGAAAGATCTCACCACTTCACGCCTGATGATAGCATTAAGTAGTACAGAAAGTACTAGTGTATGAACCCTCGGTGGATTCCTCCACCAATTCCACTCTGATATAAAACAAAATGGCCAGACAATTGGAAAGGATCGAAAAGAAACTCGTCAGACAATAATTGTCCGTTGAGTTCAACAAAACATGCATATATATATATATATATATATATATATATATATATCCCAATGACTGGTAGTAAGGGATGATTCCACCTGGGATCCTCAAAATCTCACTGTATAATCATAGTGTATGTTCCTGTAGGTGCAAACATATTCATACAAGGATTTTTTATGAATCCCTAAAGAGAGCTCAATGTATAATATTCAATAAATTAGATTAAATACAGAGCAATATTTAATCGTTCAAAGAAAGAAAAAAATTAACAAACCGTCATTCCGTAATAAATTTATTTCGACCAAAAGCTCAAAAGGCTTTTAAAATTTTTTTAAAATCCTTGAGAGACTGGCCTCTTCGGACGGAGATTACAAAATGAAGGAATTCACCTAAAGACAGTTCCACCAGAAAAATCAGGTCAAACAGCAAGTAGAAGGATGAAATTCTAATTTAAACAAAAAGATACAAAGTATAAACACTTTCCAAAATAAGGTTTGTATATATATATTTTTATAACAAAGAAAATTTTAAAAATCTGTCTAGACTTTCTATAAAAAAAATTTTTAAATGATGAAAAGGGTTGTTTTTATCTTTAAGTTAATATATGTTAGAATTTAATATATAAATCAAATATTTACTACTTAATATAAAAAATATAAAGATATAAAAAGATAAAAAATAAAAGATAAAATATAAACAGATTAATCTTAATACTATAATAATCATGAATAAAAATAAATTGTTATTGTTATTATTATCAGTATTATTATTCTTATTCTTATTATTCTTATTATTAAAATAAATATGATATTTATACTAACCAATTAAAATTAACAATACCATTTCGAATAATTAATACTATCAGAGAAATCAGCTAGTATCCATATTAATAATTTCCAAGTATATATATATATATATATATATATATATATATATGTATATATATATATATATATGTATATACACTCTTGATCATATTTCCAGGTGTTCTGACTACATATATATAAAGGTCAGTTAAAGAGAATAGGATACCAGCAGAGAATTAGAATTCAACAAACAGATATGCTACCTCATCCTCGCTTATCGTAAAGCTTATCAACTCCTTTAAAACCTATTTAAAAAAACATGTAACCAGAACAAATTAAAATAGGTAGGTATATAGATACGAGCAGAAACACAAAACAATTCAGACTAATAAAATAAAACTCATATGGACTCAACAGGCGCCAGTTGGAATCGAACTTGCGATAGAGTATAGTTTAACCTGAATGCGAAAACCCATATGCTGTCGAAAACCCCTATTTGATTTTGGTCACACCGAAAGTTTTTTTTGTATTTAAGTAATAAAAGCTTATAAAAATCAAACATTTATATTTTTAACAGGTCATTTTTATATATCAATATATATTTATCCTTCACAGAGGGAAACCTAAGTATTAGGTGCTGGCAACGATTCAGTTTTTCGAAATTATTTTTGCTGTATTATCAGCTTTCGTACTGAACGTTTTACGCTATAGTATAAGCAGTTTTCGTTTTACATCTTCACTATCTATGATTTCCAGTACCTATCTACACTTATAAGTCTTAGATTTTAAATCGCTCGGTTTTTACTGTAGAAGAAAAAGTTGTATATTAAAGAAAAGAAAAACGTTATAAAATGGCTAAAGGTAAGTTACTTTTGTATTTTTTTTTGTACCGGTTTCCTGCCTTAAAAATTGCTACCCGGTAACTATTAGAATAACGACCCAGCTCAGTCTATTCAAAACTATCCATCTTCATATCTATCTATGTATCTCAATTTGTTCATATTTATCTATATTACTTTAAATACTAAGATTTTTTTTTTATTCATGTTTGTTTAATTTCTTGTTTTTAATTTAAATAAACAAGAATTACAAATACATTTACTTGTCGAAAATATCTATCTATCTCCATTTGTTCATATGTATCTATATTATCTTGTTTGTTTATCTATCTATCTCAGTCTATTCCAAACTATAAATCCATCTTCATATCTAAACAAGAATTACGACAAATTACGATAAATAAACAAGAATTACAACGAGCTGGGGTTGTTATTTTGATAGTCACCGGGTAGCAATTTTTGAGGCAGGAGACCGGGACGCACTTCCTCATAAATTACCACATTTAAAAAAAAAATCGTCACCCGAATATTTGTTTTCTATAAAGGTTATCATTGTCTCTCGTATATAACCTACAAAAAAAGTAAAATCGGCGGGGGGGGGGGATAAAGTCGGTATCAGCCAGTCAGCGAAGGAGTCTATCCCCTTTTCAATAGCGCTAGACCAAGGAGATTGTTTTTAGCATCTGAGGTGGGGCGCCACACCTACCATCAGCTCCTTACTTTACCGCACAGATCTGTGTTCTACTCATACGCTGAGTCGGCGAGGACCGGTATCGAACTAGGAACCTCGTAGTTTTTAGCCGAACGCTCTACCGACTGAGCTAACCCGGCCCCAATATTTAATAGAAAATATTTATTTTGATTGTAAAATATAACAAATCGCCTATAGACAAAGATCGGAAAATATAAAAAGAAAATTAACTCTTGTCTGAATCAAAGATTTCAGGATGTCTTTCTAGTTGGTTGGTTGTTTTATTTTACGGCATATGAACCTCGTTGGGTTATTTATACATAATTAGAATTAACTTAATAACAATACAGAAATGAGAACTAAGGAATAAATACACGTATAGAATAGGTCACACACGCAAAAATTGAAAGAAAAATATCAACTAACGTAGTATTAAACCATTATTACCAACTCAACCTCGGCATTTTTGTCTAAACTTGGACTTTCTCCACCAGACAAGAGGAAATACATTAAAAAGATCCAGGAGAAATCTCTAACCGCATCAGCGTGGATATGGCAGTCCTATATTGTGACATCAAACCGACAAAGTCTGGTGGTATCGTGAGATACTACTGGTGCGCTCTGGGTTAGTGGTAATGATGCTTCGGCCCCGAAACCATGCCTGAACCCAGAGTCATCATCTGATGAAGGCTTTGTTGGTTGCAATGCTACTGTGTAAATAGTAGTCTTTGTATGAAGATTATTAATGCCTATAAAGTTTGAAATAAATTCATTCTTAATGGATAATCAGTTTTGTTTATAAACATGTTATACTATTTAACCAATAGATGGGACCTTAACAGGTACTACCACTCCGGGTAAGAGTGGACCAGGGAGCAATGGTGATGAAGGGGTGTTCCACATTCCCCAAACCTCCAAAACTGGAACTTCACCATCAGATAGTTTAACGTCATTCTCGGGACATGTAGACCCGCAGTCACCGCCTTCTATAACTCATATGATAAAAAGGGGTTGGGGCTTGCCATAAGGGCAATAGGGTTGGGGCAATCATATAGGTGCTAGGGCTTGACGTGACCAGCCGATTGATCGGAAGGAGCCTCTCCAACCGCCCGTCTAGTCTAAGTAAGGACCAAAGTGGAGTATTGCAAGTCATGGACTGCTCAACCACCTGGGTTATATCCTTAAGTATCACGGGTCGCCAGCAGATGGCCCCATGGGGGGGTCTTACCCCTCTGCAGAGGCGCAGTCGGTGCATTCTAAGGCCCCAGCCGACAGGGCGGGTCTTTTCTAGTGAAATTATATAGAAGCAAAATGGATATTTTTTATCAATGTATATATAGTATTTGAATTCTGTAATTAAATTTTTTTTGTAGGTACAGAAATTTATTAAGGAGCGAAAAAGCGTATACATTGTAAAATATTGAATTTCTTAAAAAAGAAAAGCTAGGGAACCCTTATGTCTTAATTTTATTTTATTTTTCGTTTTCTTTCGGTCAATCACTTCAGAGAAATTCACTTGATAAAAGTTGAAAGACGTACAAATTGGATAATAACCGAACGAATCAAGGGCGGGGGATGAGAGGAAGGAAAGAAACAAAAACAAAAACAAAAACAAAAAAACTCACGTCTTCACCCCCTCCTCACACTACTTCTTCTGATACTTCTCCCACCACGCGAAACGTTCAAGTTGAAAGGATGTTTTTGTTTCGAATAATAATAGTTTGTGGAAAGTCTTTTTTGGGGGTGCACAAAGTAGGCTGGTATTTGGAAATATATAGGGCCTCCAGAACACTAAGTTGAAGTTCGTTGCTGTAAGTACTAAGGATGGAAAACATTGCGGTGCTGTAAGCACGGGTGCAAGTTGGATTATCTAATAAATGACGGATGTGGAGTTGCAACCAGCTAAGCTGGAAGAGTCTAAATTACCGGCACGAAATGCTGTCCAAGATTATACGATGTATGTATGTATCTATGAATGTATAAAGTTTCTCATCGTCGTTCGTATATGATCGATATTTGATAGAACGTATTAATTTTCAGATTTTTAAAAAAGGTCATTTATTTTTTTGTCTGAACCAAAGATATCAAGATTTTTTTTCTATTGGAATATTATATAATCAAAACCTTTATTATTTATTACTAGCAAAAAAATAAATAAATAAAATAAAAACGCCCTCTGGACGGTGTAAAAATATTTTTGAAAGATTATTGCCTAAGGTGGTTGGGAGTTTTAAAAAATCCAATGTCAGTGTTTGTATCATAAGTAAGCAAAATCATCTAATTTATTAAATGAGTAAAAAAAAAATAATAATACAATTTCAAAAGAAATAAAATAGGGTAATGAGAAAAAATCACTTTTTTTTTTCTTAAAGGGTTAGTAAGTACATGTTCCTTGTTTAATTTAATTTAATTACTAGTGGGTTTTAAGCCGACCACTTGTTGGAAAAGAAGAAATCCTATTCATTCTATTCCTCTGAATGTTTGAGATGAGGCTTGAAGATTAGTATTATTAGCGTTATTCGGACTATTGTCCCCATGTTCATTGTTATTTGTACAACGTTTGAAGAAGGCCGGAGTGTATATCGGCCGAAACGAAAAGAAATAGAATGAATAGTATTATTAGCATTATTCGGACTATTGTAGTCCGAATAATGCTAATAATACTATTCATTCTATTTCTTTCTTTCTACAAATTTAGTTATGTGGTAGCTTCCAAAATGGGAAGTGGGTTGAATACTGATTCGTTCTGGACCCTAACAAAGCGCCTTGAAAATAAGCTAGATGGGAGCAGCACGAGAATGCTGCGAGCGGTCCTGAATAAGTCGTGGAAGCAGCACCCCACAAAAAAGCAACTGTATGGCCACCTGCACCCCATCTCACAAACCATACGAGTAAGACGGGCTAGACATGCGGGGCACTGCTGGAGAAGCAAGGACGAGCTCATAAGCGACGTACTACTGTGGAAGCCAACACATGGTCATGCTAATGTGGGCCGCCCAGCCAGGACCTACATTGACCAACTATGTATGGATGCTGGCCGCAGCGCAGAGGAGCTACCAGAGTCGATGAATGATAGGGAAGGTTGGCGAGAGATAGTTATGGATATCAGTGCAAACTGTGCGACATGATGATGAGTTGTCGAAGAATTCCTGCTTTTCTTTCTAGTCTTATTTTATTTTTTAAATTATTTTTTTGCTCCCACTCAAATAAAATCTATTAATTTTTAATCAAATAATTATTTTGAATATTTTGTACGTAAGTTTTACACAAAAATCGTATTTATTTATCTATTTATTTTTAAACTTTTTACTTAACTTCTTGTTACTGAAAAAAAAGGGAAGAGGGTAAAAAAAACATTTTTTTTTAATTGGTTACTCAAATTTTGATTGTATAATACAGGATTGTTTTTATTCTATGTATTAAAAATTTCGACTATAAATCAAACGTTAATTAATAACCTTACGAAAACATTGAGAATTTTGTGACGTAATTTGGGTTACAGACATAAATACACCCAATCTCCATTATTGATAGATTAAATTCTATATTTAAACTCTGTAAGAAAAAATGAGCGTATAACTCCATTTTTCCTTTTGTTTGTATACATATGTATATTTAGTAGGTGGTTTGGTTTGGTTTGTTTTGTTTATGGCATATCAACCTCAGTGGGTCATTTAATGCCGATAAAGTTTTGAAATAAATCAATTCCTAATGGATAATACAATTTTTTTATAAATACATTTTTCTAGTTAACCCATAGATGGGACCCTAACAGGTACTACCACTCCAGTCAGAGTGGACCAGGGAATAATGGTGATGAAGGGGTGCTCCACATTCCCCAAACCTCCAAAACTGGAACCTCACCATTAGATAGAGTTTAACGTCATTCCCAGGACATGTAGACCCGCAGCCACCGCCTTCTAGCACCCATGTATTAAAAAGGAGTTGGGGCTTGCCATAAAGGCAATAGGGTTGGGAAAATGATATAGGTGCTAGGGCTTGACGTGGCCAGCCGATTGATCGGAGGGGGATCTCCGACCGCCCGTCTAGCCAAAGAAAGGGCCAAAGTGGAGTATTGCAAGTCATGAACTGCTCATCTACCTGGGCTCTATCCTTAAGCATCACGGGTCGCCACCCACGGCCAACAGGCGGCTCCATTGGGGGAGTCTTACCCCTCTGCAGAGGTGCAGTCGGTGCATTCTAACGCCTCTGCCGACAGGGCGGTGTGGGTCCGGTGGCTTGGGCCATTGGACTGTTAGTATTGAATTAACGGCGTTAACGAGGTGGTTGGGGGATTCGTCATAGTTTAATGGTCAATCTGTAGTCCAAAAATGTGTGGTGAATATCTTATTATAATGGAGATTGTGTGTTTTTCTGTCTGTAACCGAAACTAAATCACTACTCAAGTCACAATTCCCTTAGTTATTGACGTCACATTCACCATGAATTTATCCTTATTTTAACCTCAATTATTAATAAAATTGTTTTACATTATTAATACTTAACCATATCTACATGCTAACAACATGATATTGTATTTATATATACAACAAAATAGCGGTTTGCAGTGTGAACGGGAAGGCTAATTTGCATATTGATATTAAAAATGTGATTTTAATAAATGTGTGCTTAGTATTATTGATTTCTAATTGTTTGGTTTTATTATTAATGAATATAAGCAAAAATCTCTTCAATGAATCTTAAATGAAATCCATTAACAAGATAAAATAACTGTCATTTTATTCTTTACTTCCTCTTTTAACTAAATACTTAAATTAGAAAAAATAACAATGAAAGACGAGAGTGATAGAAGAGTAAGTTTCAGTTGTTCTATTTTTCGATTATATCCCCCTCTGTTTCAAATCTTTTATTTGCATTCTTATTCATTTATCTGCATTCTTATTTAATTTAATTAGCCTTTCTAATTTAATATGATATTTTATTATATTAAAACTTAAATGTTTGCACCCTATGGAGGGTGCATATATTTGCTAGTATCATTAAGGTCTCCTCATTCATCCTTTGACTGTGGTATTGTGATGTTACACTACGCTCACCTTTAGGAATGTAGAGATGACGTGTCAACGTTTGTTATTTTATGACACTCATTTCTCAAATGGAGTGATACATATTGTATATATTGTATATAAAATGTATATATTGTATATATTGTGACGTTACACTACGCTCACCTTTAGGAATGTAGAGATGACGTGTCAACGTTTGTTATTTTATGACACTCATTTCTCAAATGGAGTGATACATATTGTATATATTGTATATAAAATGTATATATTGTATATATTGTGACGTTACACTACGCTCACCTTTAGGAATGTAGAGATGACGTGTCAACGTTTGTTATTCTATGACACTCATTTCTCAAATGGAGTGATACATATTGTATATATTGTATATAAAATGTATATATTGTATATATTGTGACGTTACACTACGCTCACCTTTAGGAATGTAGAGATGACGTGTCAACGTTTGTTATTCTATGACACTCATTTCTCAAATGGAGTGATACATATTGTATATATTGTATATAAAATGTATATATTGTATATATTGTGACGTTACACTACGCTCACCTTTAGGAATGTAGAGATGACGTGTCAACGTTTGTTATTTTATGACACTCATTTCTCAAATGGAGTGATAATGTGTTGATACATAAATTATTTAGTTGTACTAGCAAATATATGCACCCTCCGGGTGCAAGTATTTTAGTTAGATTTTATAATAAAATATCATATTAAATTAGAAAGGCTAATGAAACTGAATAAGAATGTAGATAAAAAGATTCTGAACAGAGGGGGTATGATTGAAAAATAGAACAACTTTGAAACTAACTCTTCCATCATTTTCCCTTACTCCCGTCTTTCATTGGTAAATTTTCCTAATTTAAACTGTTTAGTTAAAATAGGAAGTTAAGAATAATATTACAGTTATTTCTTCTTGTTAAGGGATTTCTTTTAAGATTTATTGAAGAGATGTTTGCTCATATTCAATAGGATAAAACCAAACAATTAGAAATCAATAATACTAAGCACATATTTATTAAAATCAATTTTTCAATATCAATATGCAAATTAGCCTTCCCATTCACACTGTAAACCTCTATTTTGTTGTATATATAAATACAGTTGCATGTTATTAGTATGTAGATATGGTCAACAGTGTAAGTAATGTAAAACAATTTTATTAATAATTGAGGTTTAAATAAGAATAAAATCCTGTAGAATGTGACGTAAATAACTAAGGGAATTGTTACTGGAATAGTAATATAGTTTCGGTTACAGACAGAAAAACACACAATCTCCATTATAATAAGATATTTATCTCTGGACCGGTACTGCATCGGAGAGGCTCGAATATTCGTTGTTGAGTCGATGCTGGAGTTGGCTGAAGATTTTATGATGTTTGGAGTGTAGGGACTAGAACTCTCCTGTGCCTTCGGGGACAGGAAGTAGAAAAGGTATCGTCCCTTGTCAGGTTGGGTGAAGAATTCTCTTTTACGGTTTTGGTACCAACGCGTAAGCCTCGTAGAAGCGAGCCCTTGTCACAGTCCCTTGTGACTGAAGGAATTTTCCCCTCAGTGAGGGAGTAACAACTGAAGACTCAACCTGAGCACCCCTTCAACTAGGGAGATATATGAACTGTAAGTACTGCCTCTAAGTACTTGTTATCTTGTCTGTTGTTGAGTTTGCATGTTAATAAATAAGGTTAAAAGTACATGTGCTTTCCTTTTCGTCATTACATTCTGTGAACCTACATTTTGTTTCTTATAGACTATAGACAGCTATTCCTACAGGAGTCTGGATACCAGCTTGGGGTGTTGAGGGATATCTTGCCTTGTGCCATTTAGATTTTTCAGTAATAATACGAAGCCACTTTTTTTTCACATGATTTGTTTGTTTTTTTACTTCCCTCAGTCATACCAGCCAAGAACACGTCTAGCTCATTCAACCCATAATTCCAAACTCAATTCATCATTCTCACCTCTCACTCTCACACTTCGACACGTCTCATCACTCGTATAATAGAACAATGCCATGTGGCTATGCTGATTCATCCTTAAACTTTTCCATTCTCGCCTAACACATTCTTGCTAAAAACATTTTCGTGCTAATTTACATATCGGGCAACACTTATGGCTCCATCCCACCCCCGTCATATTACTGTGGTAAACACATTCAAACTCCAGTCCCGATATTATGATATTAAGCATCTCTTAGTACATGGTTTCACATATTCTCATCTAATCTTATTATAATGGAGATTGTGTGTTTGTCTGTCTGTAACCGAAACTATATTACTACTCAAGTCACAATTCCCTTAGTTATTTACGTCATATTCTCTATAATTTTATTTTTATTTTAACCTCAATTATTAATAAAATTGTTTTACATCATTAAGACTGTTGACTATATCTACATACTAATAACATTCAATTGTATTTATATATACAACAAAATAGCGGTTCACAGTATGAATGGGAAGGCTAATTTGCATATTGATATTAAAAATTTGATTTTAATAAATATATGCTTAGTATTATTGATTTCTAATTGTTTGGTTTTGTATTACTAAATGAGCAAAAATCTCGGGGATAAATCTTAAAAGAAATCCATTAAAAAGAAGAAATAACTGTAATATTATCCTTTACTTCTTATTTTAACTAAATAGGTAAATTATGAAAATTTACCAATGAAAGAAGGAAGTAATGGAAAATGATGGAAGAGTTAGTTCCAAAGTTGTTCTATTTTCAATAATACCCCCTCTGTTCCAAATTTGTTATCTGCATTCTTATTCAGTTTCATTAGCCTTTCTAATTTAATATGATATTTTATTATATTAAAACTTAAATACTTGCACCCGGAGGGTGCATATATTTGCTTGTACCAATAATTTATATATACCATTTACTCCATCCAAGACGTATATGTATTTCAAAATTTATTAAACAAGAATTTTTTTACGATCAATTTATCTAACAACCCAATTAATGGGTCCTTCAAATTAACTCCTTAGAAATTAATAAGATTTGTTATTTAATAACCCATAAGGTTTGACATACCATTAAATACAAACTAAATAAATCTGTGATCTCCTTTATATGACTTTAAATATTCACATCTAATACAGATAAATTGCATGCATATATATAAATGTGTGTGGGTGTGATTTCATTATTAACTAATACAAATAATTTTCTCATAATTAAATGTTTTTTTTTTGTTTTTTTAAGACATTAGAACTCTCGACACAAGAACCAGGATAAACCTTGTCAAATGAATTTTGCGATTAATCATGGAGAAGTCCAATTTATTGAACAATGCATTTTTATAGTAGAAAATCATTTCTAGTGCATTTTTTATTGTAAAAATCATTTCCAATGCATTTTTATTGTAAAAATAATTTCCAATGCATTTTTATGGTAAAAATAATTTCCAATGCATTTTTATTGTGTAAAATAATTTCCAATGCATTTTTATGGTAAAAATAATTTCCAATGCATTTTTATAGTAAATATCATTTCCAATGCATTTTTATAGTAAAAATCATTGTCCAATGCATTTTTATAGTAAAAATCATTGTCCAATGCATTTTTATAGTAAAAATCATTTTCAATGCATTTTTATAGTAAAAATCATTTTCAATGCATTTTTATAGTAAAAATCATTTCCAATACATTTTTATGGTAAAAATCATTTCCAATACATTTTTATGGTAAAAATCATTTCCAATACATTTTTATTGTAAAAATCATTTCCAATACATTTTTATGGTAAAAATCATTTCCAATGCATTTTGATGGTAAAAATCACTTCCAATACATTTTTATAGTAAAAATCATTTCCAATGCATTTTTATAGTAAAAATCATTTCCAATGCATTTTTATGGTAAAAATCACTTCCAATACATTTTTATAGTAATATTAAATATTCCCATATACAATTTATTTGGATATACCATTCACTCTATCCAGTATTTAAACCATTATATTCTTTTCTTGCAGCATCTCAAGAGAACACAACTCTCGACACAAGAACCAGGATAAACCTCGTTGAAGTAATATTCCAATTCATTAAGGATAACTCCTTGGACAAGATCATGGAAATTTTCCTAAACCTTCATCCGGAAAAACCCATCAAGATTTTAAATTCTACGATCTATGGCATTTCACCTCTCTATGCAGCAGTTAAGACGAACAACTTTAAAATCTCCGACTTCCTACTCAGACTTTCTTTCCGTCAGGGACGTCGCCAAATGTCCGAAATTTGGAAAAACAGCCGGCACCCACTAATTGCCGCCCTTAAGGTCGGGAATATAACCCTAATCGAAATGATCCTGCTACATCTATGTGATATCAATGAATGTATTGACGGTGCCCACTCACCACTAATGATTGCAATCGTCATTGGGGATCTAACGTCCGTGAAACTGATGGTAGCTTTGGGAGCCGATATTAATCGGCCGTGCTTTCATGGAAGGAGCCCTCTAATGGAGTCGACTCCCCACAAAGAAATTTGTAGGTTTCTGCTGGTAAAGGGCGCGAACGTTTACCATCAAGATGATGAGGGCTTTACGGCCCTTCACTTAGCCATAACTAGAGGCCATAATGAAAGCGTAGTTCTCCTAGTCAGCGCTGGTGCTGATGTTAGGACCCGAAACCACGAAAATATAATACCTTTGATTTGGGCTTCTATCTATCTAAAAATACCATCGGTTATATATTTGATAGAACACCCTCGTTCTACTGTGGTAGATATGATACAGTCTGTAGAAATCGTGGGTGTCGGTAATTTCTGTGCTCGAAAGTCGGTTATGGAGCCATGGATGGAATCTTTACGAGCGAGGAAGAGAGAGAATCTTCCTAAGAAATACCAGGCTCCTGCTCGAGAGATTCTTGATTTTTCTCAAGAATTTACAACTGAGTCAGAATTGGAAAAATTCCAAGGCAACCGTTTACATCTTGCTTACCAGAGTATTCTGGTTGTTGAAAGAATCCTGGGAAGAAATAACAGACTCTATCTACAACTTCTGCTGGAAACGACGTTGATTGCCAAAAAGGCGAACAATATGGAGAAGGTTAGGCAGTTTATCGATTATCTCGAAGAATATTGTACGAAAACATCAGTGTTTTTTGTTGTCACCATTATGAAAACCTTCAAATCTCTTTTTTATGAACTTGGTAATTATAGCTACACAAATAAAGTTTTTGCACACGGCCGGTTAGTTGTATTCAAAATAATAGCACAAGCAGTTCTGAAGATGTGGAGTATAGTAAAAAATATTATATATATAAATCCCTTTGTTGTTGATAGTAATTATTCCGGATTAGTCGAAACATTCCTGGATATGATGTCTTCAACCATAACGTGGAATATTTCTCAACAATTTCGCGGTGAATTTAAAGAAGAGGTCACAAAAGTGCTCAGAGAGGATCTCCGAGTCAGACACCATCAGTCTATCTTGCACTCTACAATTAAATTGATGAACACAAAACCCTGGGCATCGGTTGAGCTCGTCGAGATTCTGCTTAAATCCGGAGCCGATGTTAACTCCGAAGATTACTTCGGGCGGACCCCAATTATGTACGCCGTTAACCATGCGCCTAAACCTTTTCGGAAAAATCTGTTAGCTCTTCTTGAAAAGTATGGAGGCCGTTCAGATAGTAAAGTTAGTAGAGGCTTTAGAGCTATGGAGGATATAATAGATGCGCATTGGTGTTCTAATTTAAAAACTCGTCGAAGATTAAAACGTAAATATACTGAAGTAACCACGTATATAGGTGTTCTACCTGAGGTATTAGAAAACGTCACTAATTTTCTTTAATAGATTTCAATGTACTTTATCGTTTAGATAATTTTTCATAAATCACAATATAGCTGAAGTCAATATTTTTTTTCATATCACTATATCTTTAACACGTTATACAAATTTATAAAAAAAGGAAACTTATTCTTCTAAATATAATAATTTTTTAAAATGCGTTTCTTAATAGAAAAATATCAACCAGGACCTTACAAAGTATCAATAGAATTTTTGATGTGTTACCTAAATATAATTATATAATTTCACAGATCTAGCCGCTATACTGTAGGGGCTCAAATATCACCCCGAATCATAGAGTGCCTAGCTACTGAAAAATGTTGAACAATGAAGTAACCACGTATGTGGGCATTCTACCAGAGGTAATAGTCATTAATTTTATCAAATATATTTCAGTGTCCTTTCTGGTTTGGAAGATTTTTCGTATCTCAACAAAATAGCTGATACAGGTTAAAGTCAACTTTTTTATATTATGAAATAGTTTTTTTTATTCAAGTCACTATATCTTGTTTAACACGTAATACAAATTTATAAAAACGTAACTTATTTATTCTAAATATAATAATTTTTTAAATGCTTTTCTTAATAGAAAAATATCAACCAGGACCTTACAAAGTATCAGTAGACTTTTTGATGTGTTACCTAAATATAATTATATAATTTCACAGATCTGGCCGCTAAACAGTAGGGGCTGAAATATTACCCCGAAGCATAGAGTACTTAGCTACTGAAGAAAGTTTGAACAATGAAGTAACCACGTATTTGGTCATTCTAGCTGAGGTAATAGAAAACGTCGTTAATTTTAACATATAAAATCCAGTGTCCTTTCTAGTTTGGACGATTTTTCGTATCTCACAAAAAAGCTGATACCGGTTAAATTTGACAAGTTTTTTTTATATTATGATATAATTTTCTTTATTCAAGTCACTATATCTTGTTTAATACGTAATACAAATTTATAAAAACGAAACTTATTTATTCTAAATATAATAATTTTTAAACGCTTTTCTTAAGAGAAAAATATCAACCAGGACCTTACAAAGTATCAGTAGACTTTTTAATGTGTTACCTAAATATAATTATATAATTTCCCAGATCTAGCCGCTATACTGTAGGGGCTCAAATATCACCCCGAAGCATAGAATGCCTAGCTACTGAAGAAAGTTTGACCAATGAAGTAACCACATATGTGGGCATTCCACCAGAGGTAATAGTCATTAATTTTAACAAATATATATCGGTGTCCTTTCTTGTTTTGACAATTTTTCGTATCTCGTCAAAATAGCTGATACAGGTTAAAGTCAATTTTTTAATATTATGATATAGTTTTTTTTTTTTATTTAAGTAACTATATCATGTTTAACACGTAATACAAATTCATAAAAAAGTAAACTTATTTATTCTAAGTATAATAAATTATTAAATGCTTTTCTTAATAGAAAAATATCAACCAGGACCTTACAAAGTATCAGTAGTCTTTTTAAGGTGTTAACTACATATCATTGTATAATTTCACATATCTGGCAGCTATACCGTGTCCTTTCTGCTTTGGACGATTTTTTTAATATTATGATATAGTTTTTTTTTATTCTTAAGAGAAAACTATCAACCCGCACCTTACAAAGTATCAGTAGAATGTTTAAGGTGTTAACTACATATAATTATTTAATTTCACAAATCTAGCCGCTATAATGTAGGGGCTCAAATAACACCCCGAAGATAGAGGTTAAGGTCGCCTTTTTTATTGTGATATAGTTTTTTTATTATTTAAGTCACTATATCTCTTTAACACAGAATACAAATTCATAAAAAGTAAACTTATTTATTCTAGATATAAGAAATTTCGAACAATGAAATAACGTATGAATGAATTCTGTCTGGGATAATAGAAATAATTGTATCGAGCTACAGAAGTAACCGCTTATGTGGGCATTCTACCAGAGGTAATAGAAAATGTCATTAATTTTAACAAATAAATTAAAGACTTTTTATGCCTAGCTACTAAAGAAATTTTGAACAATGAAGTAACCACGTATTCTAGCTGAGGTAATAGAATACATCGTTAATTTTAACATATAAAATCCAGTGTCCTTTCTAGTTTGGACGATTATTCGTATCTCAACAAAATAGCTGATACCGGTTAAATTTGACAAGTTTTTTTATATTATGATATAGCTTTCTTTATTTAAGTCACTATATCTTTTTTAACACGTAATACAAATTTATAAAAAAGGAAACTTATTTATTCTAAATATAATAAATAATTAAATGCTTTTCTTAATAGAAAAATATCAACCAGGACCTTACAAAGTATCAGACTTTTTAATGTGTTACCTAAATATAATCATATAATTTCACAGATCTGGCAGCTATACCGTGTCCTTTCTGCTTTGGACGATTTTTTTAATATTATGATATAGTTTTTTTTATTCAAGTCACTATATCTCTTTTTAACACGTAATACAAATTTATAAAAAAGAAACTATTATTTATTCTAAATATAGTAAATTATTAAATGCGTTTTTTTAAGAAATAAGATCAACCAGTACCTTACAAAGTATCAGTTGACTTTTTAATGTGTTACCTAAATATAATCATATAATTTCACAGATCTAGCCGCTATACCGTAAGGGGTCAAATATCACCCCGAAGCATAGTGTGCCTAGCTACTGAAGAAATTTTGAACAATGAGGTAACCACTTATATGGGCATTCTGTCAAAGGTAATAAAAAACGTCGTTAATTTTAACATATAAATTTCAGTGTCCTTTCTAGTTTGGACGATTTTTCGTATCTCAACAAAATAGCTGATACCGGTTAAAGCTGACATGTTTTTTAAAATTATGATATAGTTTTTATTTTAGTCACTATATCTCTTTAACACGTAATACAAAATTTTTAAAAACGAAACTATTATTCATTCTAAATATAATACATTTATAAATGCTTTTCTTAAGAGAAAACTATCAACCCGCACCTTACAAAGTATCAGTAGAATGTTTAAGGTGTTAACTAAAATAATTATATAATTTCACATATCTAGCCGCTATAATGTAGGGACTCGAATAACAACCCGTAGATAGAGGTTAAGGTCGCCTTTATTATTGTGATATAGTTTTTATTTTTTATTTAAGTCACTATATCCCTTTAACACGGAATACAAATTCATAAAAAGTAAACTTATTTATTCTAGATATAATAATAAATTTCGAACAATGAAATAACGTATGAATGAATTCTGTCTGGGATAATAGAAATAATTGTATCGAGCTACTGAAGTAACAACTTATGTGGGCATTCTACCAGAGGTAATAGAAAATGTCATTAATTTTAACAAATAAATTAAAGACTTTTTATGCCTAGCTACTGAAGAAAGTTTGAACAATGAAGTAACCACGTATTTGAACATTCTAGCTGAGGTAATAGAATACGTCGTTAATTTTAACATATAAAATCCAGTGTCCTTTCTAGTTTGGACGATTATTCGTATCTCAACAAAATAGCTGATACCGGTTAAATTTGACAAGTTTTTTTATATTATGATATAGCTTTCTTTATTTAAGTCACTATATCTTTTTTAACACGTAATACAAATTTATAAAAAAGGAAACTTATTTATTCTAAATATAATAAATAATTAAATGCTTTTCTTAATAGAAAAATATCAACCAGGACCTTACAAAGTATCAGACTTTTTAATGTGTTACCTAAATATAATCATATAATTTCACAGATCTAGCCGCTATACCGTAGGGGCTCAAATATCACCCTGAAGCATAGAATGCCAAGCTACTGAAGAAATGTTGAACAATGAAGTAACCACGTATGTGGGCATTCTACCAGAGGTAATATTCATTAATTTTATCAAATATATTTCAGTGTCCTTTCTGGTTTTGACAATTTTTCGTACCTCGTCAAAATAGCTGATACAGGTTAAAGTCAATTTTTTAATATTATGATATAGTTTTTTTTTTATTCAAGTCACTATATCTTGTTTAACACGTAATACAAATTTATAAAAAAGAAACTATTATTTATTCTAAATATAATAAATTATTAAATGCTTTTCTTAAGAGAAAAATATCAACCAGGACCTTACAAAGTATCAGTAGAATTTTTAAGGTGTTAACTAAAAATGATTATATAATTTCACATATCTAGCCGCTATAATGTAGGGACTCGAATAACAACCCGTAGATAGAGGTTAAGGTCGCCTTTTTTATTGTGATATAGTTTTTTATTTTATTTAAGTCACTATATCTCTTTAACACAGAATACAAATTCATAAAAAGTAAACTTATTTATTCTAGATATAATAATAAATTTCGAACAATGAAATAACGTATGAATGAATTCTGTCTGGGATAATAGAAATAATTGTATCGAGCTACTGGAGTAACCACTTATGTGGGCATTCTACCAGAGGTAATAGAAAATGTCATTAATTTCAACAAATGAATTTAATTGTCGTTTCTAATTTGGAGGATTTTTCGTATCTCGCGAAATAGCTGATACAGGTTCTAGGAATATAAAACATCGTTAATTTTCTCAAATAGACTTGAGTGTCCTTACTCATTTGAATGTTTTATTCGTATCTGACAAAATATCTAATAGAGTTTCGAGTCGACATTATTTCTTTGTATTTTGATATAGTTTTTATGGTAATTTTCACCTTTAGTTGGCCAAATTCATAGCAAATAAGGCAATTAGAGTAACCTCCCTTGTCTTTCACTTTGAAACAAACCGGTAACTATTTTGAAAGTCTCCGTGTGAAATAAACAAACTTTTTCGAAAACAATACAACCGCATGCTTTAACACAAAAAATATCATAAAATGTGTTCTTAATAACAATTAAGTTCATTTCAGATAATTTTATGCTATGAATTTAGCCAACTGACTTTCACTTTGAAACAAGCCGGTAGCCATTTTGAAAGTCTCCGTGCGAAATACACAAATCTTAGAAACTTTTCGAAAACAATACAACTGCATGCTTTAACACAAAAATATCATAAAATGTGTTCTTTATAACAATTAAGTTCATTTCAGATAATGCGCACGCACTTATTTATGCTAGGAATTTAGCCAACTAAAGGTGAAAATTACCGTTTTTATTTAAGTCACTATATCTCTTTTTCACAAATAATATTTATTCATAAAAACGGATTTATTATTCTTTCTAAATATAATCAATTATTAAATGCTTTTCTTGAGAGGAAAATACTAAGCCAGATCTTACAAAGTATCTGTAGAATTTTTAATGCGTTACTTACATGAAATAATATAATTTATCTAAATATGTATGTATGTACGGAGGAAACTACAAAAATAAAGCAATAATGACAAAGTAAATATATATACCTATTCACTATCATCAGAGCTTGCTTTTTGTGCAAAAATAATGAAGATTTTATTTATCTGGAAATTATGTAAGCCCAAAACAATCCAAGAATCTACGAGAATTTTTATGATTCCCTCCTTTACCTAGGCAAAGCCGGGTAGCCATTTCTAGTACATACATAAAGGGCAGCTGTTGTGTATGCATGTATGTCCGGAGGAAACTTCGAAAATAAAACAATTAACAAGAAAGTAAATATATATACACATTAAATATCACCAGGGCTTGGTTTTCTATACATATATAAAGGGCAGTTTTGTGTATATGTATGACCGGAGGAAACTTCGAAAATAAAACAATTAACGACAAATTAAATATATATACACATTAAATATCACCAGGGCTTGGTTTTCTGTACATATATGAAGGGCAGTTTGTATGTATGTATGTATGTCCGGAGGAAACTTCGAAAATAAAACAATTAACGACAAAGTAAATATATTTACACATTCACCATCACCAGATCTTGCTTTTTGAGCAAAAACAAGGAAGATTTGATTTATACTCATGAAGATGATAAAAGAACAAAATTCAAATGATAACAGCATGAATTTTTTTTGCATTTAGTATTTCAGGAAACATTAATTTTTTCCAGTGTCCGGATTAACGGAAAGTGTTTGTTTTTTTTTTTTTACGTAGGGAATTTAATGGGGCATCTAGCGAGGATTCAACATTCGATTCAACAATAATGGATCTGCGAGACTAACTTTTTTACCCCCCACCCCATCTACCCAGGTACAATAGATATTAAAAATCATACATTAAAATTACTTTGAATGTGGATAAGATTGTCAAATTATAACTGGTTTTCTTAGCGGTTTTTATCGTAAATTACATTTCACATTTCAAAATACAAATTCAATGTCATCGAGTTTGTACCCTAAGTAAGTAGAATCATCAAATTCATTAAAGGATTAAAAAATAAAACAATTTGAAATGTAAACTTTAAATATGTATTAAAATAAAACAAACTATATATAATACCAGTCATGTATTTATTAAAACTTGTTTTAAAAAACAATGAGGGCTGTCTAATGTTGCATGTTCAAATTTTGAGTGTATTTATTCTATGTTATGACGATTTTGGGTAATGTGACGTAAGCAGTGACGTATTTTTGTTACAGACAAAAACCGGAAGCGAATCTCTATTATTAATAGAAATAAATGAGATAGAAATACTTCTAACCATAAAACTATGTGCAAAAAAACTCTTAAGAAAAAAAACTACACAAATTATATAAAACGAAAATGTAAACAATTCCCTAACCACTGCGCATAAAATAACCCGATACGAGTTTTCATACCGTTAAGATCAATCAATCCCCCATCCACTAACCCCGCCCTATCGACTGGTGGGTTAGAATGTACCGACTGCACCTCTGCAGAGGGGTAAGACCCCCCCCAATGGGACCACCTGTTGGCCGTGGGTGGCGACCCGTGATGCTTAAGGATAGAACCCAGGTGGGTCCATGACTTGCAATACTCCACTTTGGCCCTACCTTGGGCTAGATGGGCGGTCGGAGAGGCCCCCTCCGATCAATCGGCTGGTCATGTCAAGCCCTAGCACCTATATGATTTTCCCAACCCTATTGCCTTTATGGCAAGCCCCAACCCCTTTTTATCTTATGGGTGCTAGAAGGCGGTGACTGAGGGTAACATGTCCTGGGAATGACGTTAAACTCTATCTGATGGTGAGGTCCCAGTTCTGGAGGTTTGGGGAATGTGGAGCACACCTTCATCACCATTGCTCCCTGGTCCACTCTGACCCGGAGTGGTAGTACCTGTTAAGGTCCCATCTATGGGTTAAATAGAAAAACATGAGTTGATAAACAATATTTATTATGCATTAAGAATGAATTATTTCAAAACTTTGCCGGCATTAAATGACCCACCGAGGTTGATATGCCGTAAAACAAACCAAACCAAACCAAACCATCCACTAACCTGGCGTGGATCACCAATAGGATAGTTTGATTTTTTGCGAAAGTTGTGTTTTATTATACGGAATAATGATACCAACAATTAGATATTTTATTTGCACTATTATTTGAGGAAATAGCATCAAAGATCGTCTACTAAAATGCACTAAAAATCCTCGTTTCCACAAAATGTAACCTTTAGTAAACAAGGATTCTTAGTGGATTTTAGTAGACCATTTTTGATGCTATTTTCTCAAACAATGGTGCAAGTAAAAGATCTAATTTTTGGTATCAGTATTCAGAATACTAACCCACAATTTACGCACAGATGGACAATTTGATATTTTTTTAAAGTGAAAAATCGACCTACCCTTATCAGCAACACAAATTTGTGAATGATTTGTCTAAAAGATTTAATTATTAATGAAAATTAAAAAAGAAATGATTACTCAACTCATAAGAATTAATTAGATTATTGATTTTTCTTTTAAAATCGTAAATCTCATTTTAACGCTGAGAAAAAAATATTATGGGGTTATCACGATATCTCAGTGAAAAGAGGAAAGGTGAAAAATATCACCTTAATTCAACAGACGCGAGTAAGGATCGAACCTGGGGTAAAGTGAGACTAGTTTTCACAATATGATCTAGATAAAAGGATATGAAAACACAATATGCTAAAAATCCGTTGCAGGCCTACCGTCAACGGGTTAATACTCATCCTGTTTGAAAAAGAGAATTTTTCTATTGTCGATTTTGAAATATGTATTCTTTTTTCAAAAACTGTTACAATAAGATATACATGTCTGTCGCTGACCGAGAAACGTGCGGCCGGATGTGCTTATATTTGAAACTACCGCATAACTTTTTTGCAACATCAATGTTTTCGTTTTGAATTCATATTATTTTCGTCTCCGCTCTTGTTAAGTCCGGAGTAAAACAAGCACTGAAGATGATTTTTATAAATCGAAATATTGTTCAATACTAGCTATGAATATGATATAAAATATTTCATTTTAGCAGCATATTGTGCTGTTTTATTAGGTACAGTCAACGTATCAGTTTTGGGAGTTTTTCTTAAAGTATTATCAGTTTTTGAACTGGATACTTTATGCTATAATATAAGTATTAACGAATTCTACTACGTATCTATCCTTATATATATATATATATATATATATATATATATATATATATAATATCTCATCCACAGAAAGCGATGTTAATACACGAGTAGGAAAGGCATGGGCGGCCACAAACAGATTATCAGTAATATGGAGATCCGATATCACTGACAAACTAAAGCAACAATTCTTCCAGGCTGTGGTTATATCAGTGCTGCTGTATGGCTGCACCACCTGGACCCTGACAAGGCACCTCGAGAATAAGCTAGATGGTACCTGCACAAGAATGCTGCGAGTAGTCCTGAACAAGTCATGGAAGCAGCACCCCACAAAGAAGCAACTATATGGTTACCTGCCCCCCCCCCCATCTCACAAACCATCCGGGTGAGATGGACTAGACATGCAGGACACTGCTGGAGAAACAAGGATGAACTCATAAGCGACGTTCTCCTGTGGAAGCCAACACATGGACATGCTAACGTAGGACGCCCGCTAAGGACCTACATTGACCAACTATGCGAAGTCTCTGGATGCTGCACAGAGGACCTCCCAGGGGCCCTGAGAAATAGGGAAGTTTGGCGAAAGATTGTCATGGATATCCGTGCTGCGTGCGCGACATGATGATGATGATGATGATTTTTTATATATATATATATATATATATATATATACAAACCTCAAGATTTACGCTCGCACACACACACAACATTGAGGTTTGTTTTGATGTCGTTTATCGCAAAAGATTTATACACACACGCGCGCAACCACACACACAAAACAGCTAAAAAAATGCGCAATGCCTTTTTTTCGATACACACTCTCTCTCACACCGTAAAAGAGAAATATTGACGTCACATTTCTCACCGTCCATTTTTCAGCGTCCTTTCTTCAGATTTTCAAATTTTGAACAGATTGATAAACAAGGACTATCGCTTTTTTTTCTCGTTAAGATAGGAAAGATTTTTTACCCATCTTCCTTATACCAACAAAATGCCCTGAAGATGATCTAATTAATAGATCGAAACACTGCAGCGTTGGCTTATAACTTTCCACTCAACTTATTTAAACCTGTGTTTTTTTCAATTTTCTTAATATACTACATACCGTCGGATTCCTTTCCAATCTCTCATATATATATATATATTTACCAACCCCTCTGCACGAGCAGGATGCGATACAAGGTCAATTTCTTAAGCGGAGTTTAACAGGTTTGAATTCAGAGTTTTACTTCTCCTAGACAAGTTGCCTAACCAAGAGCCTTCTGCCCTACTATTTGCCCATAGCTGGAGGGAGAGTAGATTCATTCCTTTCCCAAGGGTATTAGCGCTAAATTACCACATCCAGGATTTGAACTCGGGGTGACGAGTCCATTTCCCATGACTTTAACCATTACACCATGCGCTTCCTACTATCCTTATAAGTGTTTTAGTTTTTACTGTTGAGAAAAAAAAATGGATTGAACTAAAGGGTTCTGGTCGGAGTACCGTGAAGGCTCCCGATTACTACACGAAGGCCTTTCCCCCCTCCCGAGTCAAGAAATATTTGAAGTAGTCCGGAGATCGCATTGGCGAAACGTTGTGTATATAAGAATAAAGATGAGGATAACAGTTCGAAAAATCTAAATAATACAAATTATCAAGCTTCATCTAAAGATTTTAGACAAGAACACCTGAAGAAGCCGGAGGACACACGACCGAAAACGTTGCGTATATAACAATAAAAATGAACAAAACAGTCCGAAAAAACTAAATACAAATTATTGAACCCATCTAAAAAAAATTAGACAAATAAGACTCATCTGGATTGAAATGCCGCAATAAGGATCGAACTTGCGATGCGCGTGGGAGTGTAGGTTTTAAACTCTAACCCGTAAGCAGAAACCCGGATGACGGAAACCCTAACTTGATTTTGGTCACAACCAATGCTTTTATTTTTGATTTAAGTAATAAAATCCTATAAAAGTAAACCATATATATTTTAACGTGTCATTTTTATATACTAATATATTTTTATCCTTCACCAACGGAACTATCGGCTCAGTTTTCAAAGTTATTGTTACTATATTATCAGCTTTTAAACTGTATGTTTTACGCTGTATTATAAGCAGTTGTTTTATAATTTAACTATTACTCATTTCTAGTAACTATTTATAATTCTAAGGCTCGGTTTTACAGTAGAGGTAGAACTTGTAGATTAAACAAAAACGATATAAAATGGCTGAAGGTAAGTTATTTTCGAATTTTTTTTTCTTTTAATTTAAAACTGGGTTCCTCGACTATTTGATATCTATAAAAATTATCACAGTTCTTTAAATATTATCTATACTAGCAACAGAACACACCCTCTGGGCGACGTAAAAATTAATCTTTTAAAAGACATTGCCTGAGAGGGTGGGAGTTAAAAATTCAATATCAGAGGGTTTGTATCATAAGTAAGCAAAATCCTCATATTTATTAAAGGAGTAAAAAAACAATTTGAAATGAAAACTGAGCCCCGTCCCTCTCAAAATAAAATGTTACGTACATGTAATAATCAAACAATTATTTTGAATATTTTCCCCATCAATTTTCCACAAAATCGTAGGTATTTATTTATTTGTAAACTTTTTAGTTAACTTCTTGTTACTATAAAAAAAAAGGACGAAAGTAAAAAAACAATTTTTAAAAATTGCTTACTCAATTTTGGGTGTATATAGCATAAGAATATGTGACGTAAGCTGTGACGTAGAGCTATGATGTAGTTTTTGTTTACAGACAGAAATACAGACAATCTCCATTATTAATAGAGATTTAATAGAAAGTATTTATTCTAATATTAAAAAAAAACATTTAATATGAACGATTTATATTGATGGTCGTACAGCTGTTTTTCGTGGGGTGTTGTTTCCACGTTCTTGTTCAGGATCACAGGTAGCATTCTTGTGCAGCTCCCATCTAGTTTATTCTCTAGTCGCTTCGTTAGGGTCCAGGTGGTGCAGCCATACAGCAGCACTGATACGACAACGGCCTGGAAGAACTGTGTCTTTAACTTGTCTGTGAGATTGGATTTCCATATGACTGATAATTTATTTATAGCGGACCATGTCTTTCCTATGCGTGCATTAACATCGTTTTCTGTGGAGGAGATGTGACTGTTACGGCCACTGCCACCTATCACCCAAACCATCCGAGTAAGACGGACAAGACACGCAGGACACTGTTGAGAAGCAAGGACGAACCGATAAGAGACGTCCTCCTGTGGAAGCCAGCACATGGACACGCCAGTGTGGACCGACCAGCAGAGACGTACATTGACCAGCTCGTGCGGATACAGGATGCTGCCTAGAGGACCTCCCCGAGAATGATTAGTGATAGACGGATGAAGAGAGATTGTCATGGATAACTGTGCTAACAGCGCGACCCGATGATGATGATGATGATTTATATTGATATTAGAATGAACAACGCACCACCAATACATAAAGGTTAATGATTTTAAAAAATGAACTTTGGTCTGAACCAAAGATACCACGATTATTTCGTCCAATTTAATATTATACAATGACACTAGGATATTAATTAGGTTTGTGTTTTGTTTGTTTTACGCATATCAACCTCAGTGGGTCATTTAATGCCGATAAAGTTTTGAAATAATTTGATTCTTAATGGATACACACATTTTTTTTCATGAATACATTTTTCTATTTAACCCATAGATGGGACCCTAACAGGTACTACCACTCCGGGCTAGAGTGGACCAATGGTGATGAAGGGGTGCTCCACATTCCTCAAACTCCAACACTGGAACCTCACCATCAGATAGAGTTTAACGTCATTCCCAGGAACATGTAGACCCTCAGTCACACCCCTTCTAGTACCCATGATAAAAGGGTAGGGACTTGCAATAAGGACAACAGGGTTGGGGCAATCATATAGGTGCTAGAGCTTGACGTGACCAGGTGATTGATCGGAGGGGTCTCTCTGACGCCCGTCTGGCTTAAGTTAAGGACCAAAGTGGAGTATTGCAATGAACTGCTCAACCACCTGGGTTTCTATCCTTAAGCATCACGGGTCGCCAACACGGCCAACAGGTGGCCCATTGGGGGAGTCTATCCCTTGCAGAGGTGCAGTTGGTGAATTCTAATGCCCCAACAACAACAAAAAAAGAGCAAATTACTATACATCCTTATTATAATGGAGATTGTGTGTTTGTCTGTCTGTAACCGAAACTAAATCACTACTCAAGTCACAATTCCCTTAGTTATTAATGTCACATTCACCATGAATTTATCCTTATTTAACCTCAATTATTAATAAAATTGTTTTACATTATTATACTGTTAACCATATCTACATACTAATAGCATGCAATTGATTTTATATATACAACAAAATAGCGTTTACAAGTTTGAACGGAAAGGCTAATTTGCATATTGATATTAAAAATGTAATTTAATAAATATATGCTTAGTATTATTGGTTTTCTAATGTTTGGTTTTATCTTAATGAAAATATAAGCAACATCTCTTCAATAAATCTTAAATGAAATCCATTAACAAGAAAAGATAACTGTAATTTTATTCTTTACTTCCTCTTTTAACTAAATACTTAAATTAGAAAAAAATAAACAATGAAGACGAGAGTGATGGAAGAGTAAGTTTCAGTTGTTCTATTTTTTATTATACTACCTCTGTTTCAAATCTTTTATTATACCCACCTCTGTTTCAAATCTTTTTATCTGCATTCTTATTTAGTTTCATTAGCCTTCTAATTTAATACAATATTTTATTACATTAAAACTTAAATACTTGCACCCGGCGGAGGGTGCATATATTTGCTAGTACATTTAATTAACCATTGAAATTAATTATTGAATACAACATTAGACACATTAGTCTTAGTTGTTTTTGTTGCAATGTATAATTTCAATCAAACTTGGTTTTAAAAAATATTTCAACATTAACTGTAAAGCAATTTGTTTTTTGTTGTGTGTTTTTTTTTTTTTTTTTTTTTTTTGTTAAGCGATACGTAATAAAAAACAACCTTAATTTACCTAACCCTAAACCCAATTCACAAAATAAATTCATTCCATACACTGAGTTAAACTGTTACTGATCACCACCAAATAATTTCCGTTTAATTTTGACGACGATTAGCAAGTTTAACGACACTGGATGACACCTAAGAGAGGGTAGGGAGAGTTATCATGGGAATCCGTGCTCTCAGCACTATTTCAGTTATAAGTTTCGAGTATGGCGGTCAAAAGATCTAGGGGTTCTACGATTGTTTTTTTCTTGCTAAAAAATTAGAAGCGACCCCCTAACCTCTAGACTTACATAATCCTTGTTGAGTTGATACGTTAAAGTAATCAATCAAATTCCAAATAAACGTTTCGATTTGCCGATTTATGTAATACTAATAATTTGCACACGGTTATATGGTTTCAAGTATTATTATCTAATACAAATAATGTGCACATGGTTTTAAAGGTTCCAGTATTCTTATCTAATACAAATTAATTTGCACACAGTTATATGGTTTCAAGTATTCTTATCTAATACAATAATGTGCACATAGTTTAAGGTTTTCAAGTATTCTTATCTAATACAAATTAGTTTGCACACAGTATATGGTTTCAAGTATTCTTATCATAATACAAAATAATGCGCACACTGTTTTATGGTTTCAAGTATTCTTATCTAATACAAATAGTTTGCACACTGTTTTATGTTTCAAGTTCTTATCTAATACAAACGTTTGCACACTGGTTATGGTTTAAGTATTCTTATCTAATACAAATAGTTTGCACACTTGGGGTTTTTATGGTTCAACGTATTCTTGAATACAAATAGTTTTGACACTGGTTTTATGGGTTTCAAGTATCTTATCTAATACAAATTTGCAGCCACTGTTTAGGGTTTCAAAGTATTCTATCTAATTACAAATAGTTTGGCACACTGTTTTATGGTTCAAGCTATTCTATTTCTAATACAAATCAGTTTGCACATAGTTTTAAAGGTTTCAAGTATTCTTATTAATACAAATAAGGCACAAGTTTAAAGGTTTCAATTTATTATACCAAATTATATGTTAAAGGTCTTCAAGATTCTTATCTCAATACAAATAATGTGCACATAGTTTAAGGTTTCAAGTATTTATCTGAATACAAAATAATGTGCACATAGTTTAAAGGTTTTCAAGTCATTCATCTAATACAAATAATGTGCACATAGTTTAAAGGGTTCAAGTATTCTTATCTAATACACAATAATGTGCACAGTAGTTTTAAGGTTTCAAGTATTCTTAATCTATAAAGATAGTTTGCACACCAGTTATACTTGGTTTCAAGTATTCTTATCTAATACAAATAATGTGCCACATAGTTTAAGGTTTTCAAAGTACTTCTTATCTAATACAAATAGTTTGCACACAGTTATATGGTTTCAAGTATTTCTATTTCTTCTTTTTTTTT
>CM042181.1:1464948-1539282 GCA_023376005.1 Doryteuthis pealeii | reverse complement strand
CCCTTTTTTCCACCCTCCCCTGTTCCTTTCTTTTCTTCTTTTCCCCTTCTCCCGTCCTCTTTCCTCCTCTCCCTCCCTATCTATTTCTCTCTCCTTCCGCTCTCTTTCTCTCCTCCTTCACCCCTTTTTCCCCTCTTCCTATCCCTCTCTTCCTTCCCCTTCTTTTCTCCCTTGCTTCCCTAATTTTTCCCCCTCTCCTTCCTTCCCTTTTTCCTGTTCCTTTTTCTCCCTTTTCTTTCCCCGTCCTTTGTTCTCCCCCTCTTTCCTTCCTCTCTCCTCCCTCCCTCTCCCTCTCCTCGCCTCCTTCTCCCCCCTTGCTTATATCCTCTCTTTCCCGCCTTCATCTCTTACTCTTATCTTCCTCCGTCTCTTCCCCTTTTCCTTTCCTCTCTTCTTTCTCTTCTTTCTCTTTCTGCTTTTCTTTCCTTTCTTTTTCACCTCCCATTCTCTCCTTCCCTTTCTCTTTTTTCCCTTCTTCGTCCTTTCTCCCTCCTCACTCTTTCCTCCCTCCTCCATTTTTCTATCCTCTTTCCTCCTCTTCCTCTCCTCCGACTCCGCCCTTCTTCCTCCTCCTCCCCTCTTTTCTTTTCTTTCCTTTATTCCCCTTTCCTTGCCCTTCCCTTTCCTCCTTCCCTTCTCTCTCCCTTTTTCCTCCCCTCCCTTTCTATTTTTCTCTCCTCTTCCTCTTCTCCTCCCTTCTCCTCTCTGTCTCACCCTTCCTCCCCTTTCTTCTCTCCTGTTTTTCCCCCATTTCCCTTGTCCTCCTCCTCCCCTCTCCCCTTCTTCTCTTCTCTCCTTCTCTCCTACCCCGTTTTCCTCCTCTTTTCTTTATTGCCTTCGCCCCGCTTCATTTCCCTGGTCTCTTATCCTCTCTCCTTCTTCTCTCCTCTTCCTCTCTTACTCCCCTCTTTCCCTCCCCCTTGCCTTCCATTCTTTCCCTTCCTTCTCTCCCTTTATCCTCCCTTCTTGTCCCCTCCCAACCCTTCTCCCCTCCCTCTTCTCTCCACATTTATATTCAATAAAAGGTATCCTGCTCTCATTCCGCAACCATATCTGCGGTAGAGGCGTTAAGGCTGTGTTAATTATATTCTATATACTTCAGTTCAAAGTTCGATGATGGCTCCCGGATACGACAAGAAGTTCCGGAGTTCCGAAAAGAAATTTCCGGAGTCGGAGAACGTTCCTGGAGTCCGACCAGAAGAAGGCTGGGAGAACACATCGGCTCGAAACATTGTACAGAAACATTGAAAACGAGAACAATAGTCCGAATAAATGCCAGATAATACTAATCTCAACCTCATCTTCAAAAATTCAGAGATATTTTTCTCAAGATACTTTCCTTCTAGCCAGCATATTGAACACAATAATAATGCTGGCCCGCGCTCGTTATTTTTCAATTATCCGTGAAAAAGTTTGGTTGATCCCTGACTAACGAACGGCACACACGAGTTTCCGCCATAGTTTTTTTAAAAATCCACGTTTCAAAAATTCGTTGGGCCCCCGTATTTTTAAAAAAAGTTCTAACGAACATGTGAACGGTCTAGACATACATGACTGGGTCCATCGAATAAATCCTTACTATGCCTCTAGAGGAAGCATCAGCTCCCGCTCTAAGGAGGACGTTAATAGGATCGACGAAGCCCATTTTCTTGATTATCAAGTTAATTGCACGGTGCAAAATAGGACTGATGTTGCATGACATCGTAGACCTATAGAGGACTCTTTTTAGCACTTTATAAATTCACTGCTAGTCTCTTGACGTAACCAGAGTATTCGATGTAGATTCATATACAGGATGTGTCGACTGGTTGGAATTAATATGTATCCACAATAGACGGGTAGTAATATACATTTCTCCTTTAACAAGGAACCCACAGCTTTAAGCTGTCTGTGCTATTATTTATCAAGAATAGCAAACCCTCCGCTCTTCAAAGAAGCTAATGTGTTGCTTGTATTTTGCAATTGCATAGAAAAAGATTATTGAAACAGAGGACAGGCTTGTTTCGGTTACAAACGGACTGGTTCCCCCGCAAACATTCTTGGATATAATCGATCAACTGCCGAACCTTTCTTTCGCCGGTGGTTATTCCCTTTGGCAATCACTGCGTTTGTACAGAACTGTATGTAGAATCGGTATATTCCTTCCCAAAAACCCTTTCAACAACTAGAATACCCCTGGACAAGCGAGAAGTAAAGGTAACGTGTAGGATTACCAATTGACTCTCTGCTGTGAATTCTCTGGGATAATCCAAAACCGCTCGAGGCCGGCGAGCCCGATGTTTTTAGAAGATATTACTCCTCCGCAACAACAACGCTGCATCCATGGTCCTATGAAAGTTGATTGGGCACACACACAAGCGCAGTTCAACATTTCCGATAGCCCTCTATCCTATTTCTAATTTGGAAAAGAAGGTGATTATCCAAGTTGCAAATCAACGATCTCTTGATAAGATAGTAGCCAAACATAAAAGGTTTCGCCATCGTGGTTCGGATACTAACATCAGCACCACCGTTGGCGAGGAGACGGGACACCGTCTGAGATAGTTCCAAAGAACAGCAAAATGAAGGGCCGTAAACCCGATCATTCATCCTGGTGGTTAAAGGTTCGCGCCCCTGGCACAGAGCAGAAAAAGAGCAAATCTATTACATACAGACGTTGAGTACATTAGGAGGTGTCCTTCCTTTTTGCACAGTTCGTTTAATATCCGGCTGCCCATCGCTACTACTCAGTTTCACGGAGATCAGCGTTCCGAGTTAATATAGCAAACATGAGCGGCGACATGGACCGGTGATGTGTCGTTATATAACGGAGGTGCTGCAGAATCAGTCGGATCAGTTCTGGATTACAGTTCTGGCTATGGCGATAACGAGTGGGTGACGTAAGCTTTCCAGTATTTGGTCATTTGTGGGTCCCTGAATGAGAGACATTCTTGAGGAGGAACGGGAGACTTCGACATTGTTTAGTTTCACCGCTATGTATAGAGGTAGACATCGTACAACGTAGTATAAAATCGCGGTGGCATTGTTCAGTCAGCTGTTCAAAGATTTGCTTGATCTCGGGCAAGGAATCTACCTGATTAATTGAAAAAGTGTTCTGGACCAATTTTTTCCAGGGTTTTTTTCTTGGGTTGGTTGTCCATTGAGGAGCTGCAAGGAAAAGAATATAAATATTTCAATTATCGGAAGTGAATATGTACAAATTATTTGTATTAGATAGAATACTTGAAACCAATATAAACTGTATGCAAATATTGTATCAGATAGGAATAATTGAAACCATACTAACTGTGAAAATTATTTGTATTACATAGGAATACATGAACCATATAACTGTGCAAATTATTTGTATTACATAGGAATACTTGAAACAATAAACTGCAAAATTATTTGTATTTACATAGATACTTGACCATATAACTGTGCAATTATTTGGATTAGATAGAAATCTCTGAAACCATATAACGGTGCAAATTATGTATTAGATAGGAATACATGAAACCATATAACTGTGCAAATTATTGTGTATTAGATCAGAATACTTGAAACCATATAAACTGTATGCAAATTATTTGTATTAGAATAGGAAACATGAAACCATATAACTGGAAAAATTATTTGTATTAGATAGGAATAATGAAACCATATAACTGTTAGAAAATTATTTTATTACATAGAATACTTGAAACAATATAACTGAAATTATTGTGTATTAGATAGAAATACTGAAACCAATTATAACTTTGCGCAAATTATTTGTATTAGATAGAATACTTGACCAATAACTAGCAATTATTTGTTTAGACTAGAAATACTGAAACCAAATAACTGTTGCAATATATTGTATTAGATTAGAAATACTTGAAAACCATTAATGTGCAAATTTATCTTGTATTTACATGGAATACTTGAACCATAAGAACTGCAAATTATTTGTATTACCGAGAATACTGAAACCATATAACTGTTGAAAACTTTTGTAATTACATAGAAATACTTGAAACGCATATAAACTGCAAAAATTATTTGTATACATAGGAATACTTGAAACCTAATAACTGCAAATTATGTGTATTAGATAGGCAATACATGAAACCATAAGGCTGGGTACAAATCAAAAGATATCCTCATATACGTAACAGTGTAAAAATAACCCGCATCAAATATTATTAGACAAAAATCTTATAAGGTCCTAAAATACATACCCCAGAAGACATTTTAAATTTCTGTAGATGGGAATTATACCTAGGTATGTGATAAATATTAATGTGAAAAATGATTTATCTGAATTGTTTACAACATTAACGACAGGGATGTTTATTCGGATAAAAATTACCCATGATACCCACTCGAAATTCTCTCTCTTCTTTCTTTCTGTTTTTTTTTTTTTGTCTTTTTTTAGAACTTTGCTTACAGAAAAAAAACAATCTTTTCAAAAGATCTTACCAAACTAGCTATAAAATCACTACTTTAAGCAATATGTAAACATATTTTATATACCTTTCTGCAGTAAATGACCCACAAGTTTGATCTACCGTTTAAACAAAACTCAAACAAATATTTTATTAAATAAGAATACTGAAACCATATAACTGGTGCAAATTATTTGTATTGGATAGAATACTTGAAACCATATAACTGTGTGCAATTTATTTGTATTGGATAAGAATACTTGAAAACCATATAACTGTATGCAAATTATTTGTAGTAGATAAGAATACTTGAAACCTCTTTTAAACTATGTGCACATTATTTGTATTAGATAAGGAATACTTGAAACCATATAACTGTGTGCAAATTGATTTGTATAGATAAGAATACTGAAAAACCATATAACTGTGTGCAAATTATTTGTATTAGATAAAATACTAAACCATATAACTGTATGCAAATTATTTTGTACTTGGAAAGAATACTTTGAAACCATATAACTGATGTACAATATTTGTATTGGATAGAATACTTGAAAACCATAAACTGTGTGCAATTATCTGTATGGATAAGAATACTGAAACCACTGATAACTGTGTGCAAATTATTGTATTTGGATAGATACTTGAAACCATATAACTGTGTGCCAATGTATTTGTATTGGTAAGAATACTTGAAACCATTAACTGTGTGCAAATTATTTGTATTGGATAAGAATACTTGAAAACCATATAACTGTGTGCAAATTATTTGTATTGGATAAGAATACTTGAAACTTTAAACATGCTGCACATTATTTGTTAGATAAGAGATACTTGAAACCAATAAACTTAGCCAATTACTTTGTATTAGATAAGAATACTTGAAAACCTTTTAACTATGTGCAAATTATTTGTCATTAGATAAGAATACATTAGAACCTTTAAACTTATGTGCACATTATTTGTATTAGATAAGAATACTTGAAACCTATTAACTGTATGCAAATTATTTGTATTAGATAAGAATTACTTGACCTTATAAACTATGTGCACGGATATTGTATTAGATAAGAATACTTGAAACCTTTAAAACTATGTGCACAGATATTTTGTATTAGATAGAATACTTGAAACCTTTAACTTGTGCAAAATTATTTGTATTAGATAGAATACATTGATGTGCACGTTATCTTGTATTGATAAGAATACTGAAACCATATACTGTTGTGCAAACTATTTGTATTAGATAAGAATACTTGAAACCATTTAACTATGTGCACATCTACTTTGTATAGATAAGAATACTTAAACCATCATAAACTGTGTGGCCCAAACTATTTGTATTAGATAAGAATACTTGAAACCTTAAACTATTGTGCAACATTATTTGTATTAGATTAAGAATACTTTGAAACTTTAAACTATGTGCACATTATTTGTATTAATAAGAACTACTTGAAACCTCGTAACCTATGTGCACATTATGTATTAGATAAGAATACTTAAACCTTTAACTATGTGCACATTATTTGATTAGATTAAGAATACTTGAAACCTTTAAACTATGTGCAACATTATTGGTATAGATAAGAAATACTTGAAACCTTTAAACTATGTGCCACATTATTTGTATTAGATAAGAATCTTGAAACTTTAAACTATGTGCAAACTATTTGTATTAGATAAGAATACTTGAAACCATAAACGTGTGCAAAACTATGTTGTATTAGATAAGAATAACTTGAAACCATAAAACAGTGTGCAAACTTTTGTATTAGATAAGGAATACTTGAAAACCATAAAAACAGATGTGCAAAACCTATTCTGGTATTAGATAAGAATACATTGAAGACCATAAAACGTGTTGCAAACTATCTGTATTAGATAAGAATACTTCAAGCCATAAAAACAGTGTGCAAATATTTGTATTAGTTAAGAATACTTGAACCATAAACAGTGTGCCAAACTATTTTATTTAGATACAGAACTAACTTGAAAACCATAAACAGTCGTGCGCATGATATTTAGATAAGAATACTTGAAACCCAATAACTGTGTGCAAACGTAATTTGTTTATTGAATCTTATTCGCCTTCAGATAAGATACTGAAAACCTTTAAACTATGTGCACATATTTGTATTAGATACAGAATACTTTGAAAACCATATAAACTTGGGTGCAACACTTATTTGTATAGATAAGAATCTGCGAACCTCTTAAACCAGTGCACATTATTTGTATTAGATAAGAATACTCTGAAACCATATAACCGTGTGAAATTTATTAGTATTACATAAATCGAGCAAATCGGAAACGTTATTTGAATTTGAATGGATTACTTTTCACGGCGTACAAAACTTCCAAACACTCATAACCCAAAAAAGGGGGGGGGGGGGAATTTATTATTGGTTTTTTTAAAAAAAAATGTCTAGAGGTTCAGGGGGTCGTCATTCATATTTTCTTAGCGAAGAAAAAACATCGAGAACCCCTAGATCTTTTGACCCATCACTCGAAACTTATAACTGAAAATAGTGCTGAGAGCACGGATTCCCACATGACTATCTCCCTACCCCTCTCTTAGTGTCATCCAGTGTTCGTGAAATCTTGCTAATGTCGGTCAAAGTTAAAACGGAAACTTATTGGTGGTGATCATAACAGTTTAACTACAGTGTATGAATAAGTTATTTTGTGAATTGGGTTAGGGTTAGGGCGTTTGGGATGTAAGGTTGTTTTTAATTACGTATCGCCTGCAAGAAAAAAAAAAAAAAAAAAAAACACAACAAAAAACAAATTGCTTTACAGTTAATGTTGAAAAATATTTTTTAAAACCAAGTTTGATTGAAATTATACATTGCCAACAAAAACAACTAAGACTAATGGCTAATGTTGTATTCAAATAATTAATTTCAATGGTTTAATTAAATTGTACTAGCAAAAAATATATGCACCCTCCGCGGGTGCAAGTATTTAAGTTTAATGTAATAAAATATTGTATTAAATTAGAAAGGCTAATGAAACTAAATAAGAATGAGATAAAAAGATTTGAAACACAGGTGGGTAATAATAAAAAATTTGAAACAGCGGCTAGTATAATAAAAAAATAGAACAACTGAAACTTACTCTTCCATCACTCTCGTCTTCATTGTTATTTTTTTCTAATTTAGTATTTAGTTAAAAGAGGAAGTACAGAATAAACATTACAGTTATCTTTTCTTGTTAAGTGGATTTCATTTAAGATTATTGAAGAGATGTTTGCTTATATTCATTAAGATAAAACCAAACAGTTAGAAACCAATAATACTAAGCAATAGATTTATTAAAATTACATTTTTCAATATCAATATGCAAATTAGCCTTCCCGTTCAAACTGTAAACCGCTATTTTGTTCGGTATATATAAATACATTGCATGCTATTAGTATGTTGACTATGGTTAACAGTAAATAATGTTAAACAATTTTATTAATAATTGAGGTAAAAAGGATAAAATTCATGGTGAATGTGACATTAATAACTAAGGAATTGGACTTGAGTAGTGATTTAGTTTTCGGTTACAGACAGACAAAACACACAATCTCCATTATAATTAAGATGTATAGTAATTTGCTCTTTTTGTGTTGTGGGGCATTAGATTCACCAACTGCACCTCTGCAGAGGGATAAGACTCCCCCCAATGGGCCCATGTTGCCGTGTTGGCGACCCGTGATGCTTAAGGATAGAACCCAGGGTGGTTGAGCAGTTCATGCAATACTCCACTTTGGTCCTTACTTAAGCCAGACGGGCGGTCAGAGAGACCCCTCCGATCAATCACCTGGGTCACGTCAAGCTCTAGCACCTATATGATTGCCCCAAACCCTGTTGTCCTTATTGCAAGTGCCCTACCCTTTTTATCATATGGGTACTAGAGGGGGATGACTGAGGGTCTACAATGTCCTGGGAATGACGTTAACTCTATCTGATGGTAGGCTTCCAGTGGTGGAGTTTGAGGGAATGTGGCCAGCACCCTTCATCACCATTGGTCCACTCTAGCCCGGAGTGGTAGTACCTGTTAGGGTCCCATCTATGGTTAATAGAAAAGTATTCATGAAAAAAAATGTGTATCCATTAAAGAATCAAATTATTTCAAAACTTTATCGGCATTAAATGACCACTGAGGTTGATATGCCGTAAAACAAACAAACCAAACCTAATTAATATCCTATGTCATTGTATAATATTAAAATGGACGAAATATCGTGGTATCTTTGGTTCAGACCAAAGTTCAATTTTTAAAAATCATTAACCTTTATGTATTGGTGGTGCGTTTGTTCATTCTAATATCAACTGATAAATCTCATCATCATCATCGGGTCACGCTGTGCACCAGTATCCATGACAATCTCTCTTCATCCGTCCCTATCACTAATTCATTCTCGGGAGGTCCTCTAGGCAGCATCCTGTATCCGCACAGAGCTGGTCAATGTACGTCTCTGCTGGTCGGTCCACACTGGCGTGTCCATGTGCTGGCTTCCACAGGAGGACGTCTCTTATCGGTTTCGTCCTTGGCTTCTTCCAACAGTGTCCTGCGGTCTTGTCCGTCTTACTCGGATGGTTTGGTGAGTTAGGTGGCAGGTGGCCGTAACAGGTCACATCTCTCCACAGAAAACGATGTTAATGCACGCATAGGAAAGACATGGTCCGCTATAAATAAATTATCAGTCATAGAAATCCAATCTCACAGACAAGTTAAAGACACAGTTCTTCAAGCCGGGTGTCGTATCAGTGCTGCTGTATGGCTGCACCACCTGGACCCTAACGAAGCGACTAGAGAATAAACTAGATGGGAGCTGGCCACAAGAATGCTACCTGTGATTCCTGAACAAGACGTGGACAACACCCACGAGAAAACAGCTGTACGACCATCAATTAATCGTCATATTAAATGTTTTTTTTTTTTAATATTAGAATAAATACTTTCTATTAAATCTCTATTAATAATGAGATTGTCTGTATTCTGTCTGTAACAAAAACTACATCATAGCTCTACGTCACAAGCTTACGTCACAATATTCTTATGCTATATACACCCAAAATTGAGTAAAGCAATTTTAAAATTGTTTTTTTTACTTTCGTCCTTTTTTTATAGTAACAAGAAGTTAACTAAAAAGTTTACAAATATCAATAAATACCTACGATTTTGTGGAAAAATTGATGGGGAAAATATTGCAAAATAATTGTTTGATTATTACATGTACTAACATTTTATTTGAGAGGGACGGGGCTCAGTTTTCATTTCAAAAATGTGTTTTTTACTCCTTTAATAAATATGCCAGGATTTGGCACTTACTTTATAATACCAACCTCTGATATTGAATTTTTAACTCCCACCCTCTCAGGCAAGTCTTTTAAAAGATTAAATTTTACGTCGCCCGAGGGTGTGTTCTGTTGCAGTATAGATAATATTTAAAGAACTGTGTAAATTTTTATAGATATCAAATAGTCGAGGAACTTCCAGTTTTTAAATTAAAAGAAAAAAAAATTCGAAAAATAACTTACCTTCAAGCCATTTTATATCGTTTTTGTTTTAATCTACACGTTCTACCTCTACTGTAAAACCGAGCGCTTAGAAACTTATAAATAGTTACTGAAATGAGTAATAGTTAAATATAAACAAACTGCTTATAATACAGCGTAAAACATACAGTTAAAAGCTGATAAGTATAGTAACAATAACTTTGAAAACTGAGCCGATAGTTCCGTTGGTGAAGGATAAAAATATATTAGTCATATAAAATGACACGTTAAAATACTATATGGTTTACTTTTATAGGAGTTTTTACCTTAAATCAAAAATAAAAGCATTGGTTGTGGACAAAATCAAGTTAGGGGTTCCGTCATCCGGGTTTCTGCTTACGGTTAGAGTTTAAAACCTACACTCCACGCCATCGCAAGTTTCGATCCTTCATTGGCGGCACAGTTCAACCAGATGAGTCTCTATTGTCTAATTTTTTTTAGATGGGGTTCACAATAATTTGATATTAGTTTTTTCGGACTGTTTTGGTCATTTTTATTGTTATATACGCAACGTTTCGGTCGTGTGTCCTCCGGCCGTTCTTCACGGTGTTCTTGTTCTAAAATCTTTTAGATGAAGCTTGATAATTTGTATTATTTAGATTTTTTCCGAACTGTTATCCTCATCTTTATTCTTATATACACAACGTCTTCGACCAATCGTATCTCCGGACTACTTCAAATATCTTGGGACTCGGGAGGGGGCAAAGGCCTTCGTGTAGTAATCGGGAGCCTTCACGTTACTCCGACCAGGACCCTTTAGTTCACATCCACTTTCTTTTTCTCAACAGTAAAAACTAAAAACACTTATAAGGATAGTAGGAAGCGCATAGGTGTAATGGCTTAAAGTCATGGGAAATGGACTGGTTCACACCCGAGTTCAAATCCCTGGATGGTGTCAACTTTAGCGCCTAATACCCTTGGGAAAGGAATGAATCCTACTCTCCTCTCAGCTATGGGCCAAATTAGATCAGGGCAGAATGGGCTCCTTGGTTAGGCAACTTGCGTCGTAGAGAAGTAAACTCTGAATTCAAAACCTGTTAAACTCGCTTAAGAAATTGACCTCTGTATCGCATCCTGCTCGTGCAGAGGGTTTGGCTAAAATCATTATAATATGAAGAGATGGAAACGGAATCCGACGGGTATGTAGTATACTTAGGAAAATATGAAAAACAACACAGGTTGTTAAATAAGTTGAGTGGAAGCTTTATAAGCCAACCGCCTGCAGATCTGGTTTCGATCTAGTAATTAGATCATCTTCTGGGCATTTCTTTGGTATAAGGAAAGATTGGTAAAAAATCTTTTCCTACATCTTAACGAGACAAAAAACAAAGGAGTAGCTCCCTGTCTTGATCAATCTGTCAGAAATTTGAAAACTAAGAGGAAGGACGCCTGAAAAAATGGACGGTGAGAAACTGTGACGTCAGAATATTCCTTTTACGGTGTAGTAGTATGAGAGTGTGTATCGAAAAAAAGCATTGCGCCGACGCGCGGCGGGCGGGCCGATTTTTAGCTGTGCTTGTCGTGTGTGTGCGCGTGTGTGTATAAATCTTTGCGATAAAACGACATCAAAAACAAACCTCAATGCTTGTGTGTGTCGTGCGAGGTAAAATTCTGACGCGTTTGTATAACTATATAATATAATATATCTATTATATAGAAAAAATCCATCATATCATCGATCATGTCGCGCACGCACACGGATATCCATGACACATCTTTCGCCCAAACTTCCCTATCTTCTCAGGGCCCCTGGGAGGTCCTCTGTGCCGCCATCCAGGAGACTTCGCATAGATTTGGTCATGTAGAGTCCGTTAGCGGCGTGCCTACGCGTTAGCATGTCCATGTGTTGGCTTCCACAGGGAGAACGTCGCTTATGAGTTTCATTCCTTGTTCTCCAGGCAGATGTCCTGCATGTCGAGTCCATCTCACCCAGGATGGTTGCTGAGATGGGGGGGGGCAGGCTAAGCCATATAGTGCTTCTTGTGGCGGTGCTGCTTCCATGACTTGTTCAGATACCTCGCAGCCATTCTTGTGCAGGTACCCAGTCTTAGGCTTACATTCTCGCAGGGTAGCCTTGTCAGGGTTCCATGGTGTGCAGCCCATACTAGCCCAGCACTGATATAACCACAGCCTGAAGATTGTTGCTTAAGTTTGTCAGTGATATCGGATTCTCCATATACTGATAATCGTTTGTGGGACCGGCCCATGCCTTTCCGTACTCGTGTTGTATTAACATCGCTTTCTGTTGTGATGAAGATATCTAATAGTACTATATAAATATATAATATCACATATACGTATTATATATATATATAAGGACTAGAATACGTAGTAGAATTCTCGTTAACTACTCTATATTATAAGCATAAAGATCCAGTTCAAAAACTGACGTAATACTTTTAGAAAAACTCACAAAACTGATACGTGACTGTACCTAATAAACAGCACAATATGCTGCCTTAAAATGAAATTTTGTTACTCATATTCATAGCTAGTATTTGGAACAATATTTCGATGTTATAAAAAGCATCTTCAGTGCTTTGTTTTACTCCGGACTTAACAAGAGCGCAAGAGACGAAAAATTAATTTGAATTCTAAAAGAAACATGATGTTGCAAAAAAAGTTATGCGGATAGTTCGAAATATAAGCACATCCCGCCGGCACGTTTCTCGGTTCCAGCGACAGACATGTATATTTATTGCTTAACAGTTTTTGAACAAAAGAATACATATTTCAAAACTCGACAATAGAAAAATTCTCTCTTTCAAAACAGCATGAGTATTAACCCGTTGACGGGTAGGCTGCAACTGGACTTTTTAGCATATTGTCGTTTTCATATCTTTTATCTAGGATCATATTGTGAAAACTAGTCTCACTCTTACCCCAGGTTTCGATCCTTACCTTCGCGTCTGTTGAGTAAGTGATATTTTTCACCTTTCTCTGTCACTGAGATTCTGATAACCCATATACTTTCTTTCTCAGCGTTAAAATGCAGATTGACGATTTTAAAAAGAAAAATTCAATAATCTAATTAATTCTTGATAGGTTGAGTAATCATTTCTTTTTATTTTCATTAATAAGTTAAATCTTTTAGGACAAATCATTCACAGTTTGTGTTGCCTGATAAGGTAGGCGTCGATTTTTCACTTTAAAAAAATATCAAATGTCCAGCTGTGCGTAAATTGTGGGGTTAGTATTCTAGAATACTGATCCAAAAATTAGATCTTTTACTTGCACCATTTTGAGAAATAGCATCAAAAATCGTCTACTAAAATCCACTAAGAATCCTTGTTTGTGCTAAAGGTTACATTTTGTGGAAACGCAAGGATTTTTAGTCATTTTAGTAGACGATCTTTGATGCTATTTCCGTTCAAATAATATGCAAATCTTGAAAAAATATCTAAGTTGTTGGTATCATTGATTCAGTATAATAACAACCACAACTTTCGCAAAAAATCAAAAACTATCCTATTGTGAATCCACGCCAGCGTAGTGGATGGTTTGTTTGGTTTGGTTTGTTTTACGGCATATTCAACCGTGGGTCATTGAATATGCCGGCCAAAGTTTTAGAAATTAATTCATCTTAATGCATAATCAAAATATTGCTTGTTATCACTCACTGTTTTCTACGTTTAACCATAGACTGGGACCTTAACAGGTACTACCACTCCGGTCAGAGTGGCCAGCGGAGCAATGGTGATGAGGTGTGCTCCCATCCCCAAACCTCCAGAACTGGGACTCAGCCATCAGATAGAGTTAACGTCAGTCCAGGGACATGTTGACCCTCCAGTCACGCCTTCTAGCACCATAAGATAAAAAGGGGTTGGGGCTTGACCATAAAGGCAATAGGGTTGGGAAATCATCATCAGCGTTGCTAGGCTTGACCATGACCAGCGATTGATCTCGGAGGAGGCGCCTCTCCGACCGCCCATCTAGCCCAAGGTAGGGCCAAAGTGGGAGTATTGCAAGTCATAGGACCCAGCCTGGTTCATATCCTTAAGCGCATCACGGGTTCGCTCACCCACGGCCAACAGCGTGTCCCATTGGGGGGTCTTACCCTCTGCAAGTTGCAAAGTCCGGTACATTCTAAACCCACCATCGATAGGGCGGGGGTTAGGTGGATGGGGCATGATTGATCTTAACGGTATGAAAACTCGTATGGCGTTATCTTTATGCGCAGGTTAGGAATTGTTTACATCTTTCGTTTATATTAATTTGGTGTGCAGTTTTTTTATCTTAAGACGTTTTTTTGCACATGAGTTTTTATGGTCTAGAAGCATTTCTATCTCATTTATTTCTATTAATAATAGAGATGTGCGCTTCCGGTTTTCTGTCTGATAATCCAAAAATACGTCACTGCTTCACGTCACATTACCCAGAAATCGTCATAAACCATTTAGAATACAAATACACTCAAATTTGAACATGCAACAATAGACCAGCCCTCATTTATTTTTCAAACAAGTTTTAAGATACAATACATGACTGGTATTACTATATAGTCTTGTTTCATATTTTAATACATACTTCTTAAAGTCTACATTTCAAATTGTCTTTATTTTTAATCTTTCAATTGAATTTGATGATTCTACTATACTATAGGTAACAAATCGATGACATTAGAATTTGTATTTTGAAATGTGAAATGTAATTTACGATAAAAAACCGCCTAGCAGACAAAAACCAGTTAGTAATTGACAATCTTATCCACATTCAAAACAGTATTATTAATGTATTGATTTTTAATATCGTATTGTACCTGGGTAGATGGCAGGTGGGAGGGTAAAATTAGTCTCGCAGATCATTATTGTGAATCGAATGTTGATCTCGCTAGATGCCACCATTAAATTCGCCTACGTAAAAAAAAAACAAACAACCACATCTTCCGCTTAATCCGGACACTGGAAAAAATTAATGTTTCACTGAAACTAAAGCAAAAATAAAATTCATGCTTATCATTTGATTTTGTTCTTTATATCATCTTCATGAGTATAAATCAAATCTTCCTTGTTTTTGCTCAAAAAGCAAGATCTGGTGACTGTGAATGTGTAAATATATTTACTTTGTCGTTACATGTGTTTGATTTTCAGAAGCTTTCCTCCGGACATACATCACATACATACACAACTGCCCATTCATCATATATGTACAGAAAACATTAATTTTCCAGTGTCCGGATTTAACGAAAGTGTTTGTTTTTTTTTTTTATTACGTAGCGAAGTGTTAATGGGGCAATTCTAGCGACGACTGTCACATTGATTCAACATAATGGATTCTGCGAGACTAACTTTTTTAACCCCCCACCCCATTCTACCCAGTACAAAGATATTAAAAATCATTAACATTAAAATTACTTGAATGCTGGATAAGAATGTCAAAGTTATAACGCGTTATCTTAGCTCTTCTATCGTAAATTAGCATTTCCACATTTCAAACAATAACCAAATTCAATGTCATCGGTTGTACAGCCTAGAGTAAGTAGAAATCATCAAATTCATTAAAGGATTAAAAAATAAACCAATTATGAAATGTACACTTAAATATGTCATTAAAAAAAAACAAACTTATATATAATACCCAGTCATGTATTATTAAAACATTGTTTTAAAAAACAATGAGGGGCTGTTCTAAATGTTGCGATGTTCAAATTTTGAGTGTATTTATTCTATGTTTATGACGATTTTGGGTAATGTGACTAAGCAGGACGTATTTTTTGTTACAGACAAAAACCGGGAACCGGAAATCTCTAGTATTAATAGAAAATATGCGATAGAAATACTTCTGCAACCATAAACATATGTGCAAAAAAAAAACTTCTTAAGAAAAAAACTACTACAAATTACTATAAACGAACATGTACAAACCATTCCCTAACCACTGCAGCACATAAAATAACCCGATACGAAGTTCTCATACCGTTAAGATCAATCAAATCCCCCGTCCACTAACCCCGCCGCCCTATCGACTGGTGGGTTCAGAATGTACGCTGCCACCTCTGCAGAGGGGTAAGACCCCCCCCAATGGCGACCACCTGTTGGCCGTGGTGGCGACCCGGCTGATGCTTTAAGGATAGAACCCAGGTGGTCCATGACTCCTGCAAGTACTCCACTTTGGCCCTACCTTGGGCTAGCATGGCGGTCGGAGAGGCCCCCTTCCCCCGATCAAATCGGCTGGTCATGTCAAGCCCTAGCACCTATATAGATTTTCCCAACCTAGCCTTATATGCAAGCCCCAACCCCCTTGTTTATCTTTATGGGTGCTAGAAGCAGGTTGACTGGAGCGGTAACATGTCCTAAGGGGGAATGACGTCTAAACTCTGATCTGATAGGGAGTCCAGTTCTGGAGGTTTCGGGGAAATGTGGAGCACACCTTCATTCACCATTCGCTCCCCTGGTCCATCTGACCCGGAGTGTAGTACCTGTTTTAAGGTCCCATCATCTGGTTAAATAGAAAAACATGACGTGATAAAACAATATTTTATTATGCATTAAGAAATGAAATTATTTCAAAAACTTTCCTGGCATTAACATCCAGCCCACCGGGTTGATATTGCCGTAAAACAACCAAACCAAACCAAACCATCCACTAAGCCTGCTGGCGTGGATCACCAATCAGGATAGTTTGATTTTTTGCGAAAGTTGTGTTTTATGTATACTGAATAATTGATACCAACACAATAGATATTTATTTGCACTATTATTTAGAATAGCATCACAAGATGTTCTACTTAAATGCACTAAAAATCCTCAGTTTCCCAAAGTAAACCTTTAGAAAACAAGGATCTTAGTGGATGTTTAGTTAGACCATTTTTGATGCCTATTTTTTCTCAGACAATGTGCAAGTAAAAGATCTAATTTTTAGTATCATATCAAGAAATACTAACCCACAATTACGCACAGAGGACATATTGATTTTATTTTAAAAGTGAAAAAATCGACCTACCCTTATCAGCAACACAAATTGTGAATGATTTGTCTAAAAGATTTAATTATGAATGAAAAATTAAAAAAGAAATGATTACTCAACTCATAAGAATTAATTAGATTATTGATTTTTCTTTTTTAAATGGTAAATCTCATTTTAACGCTGAGAAAAAATTTATGGGTTATCACGATATCTCAGTGAAAAGAGGAAGGTGAAAAAATATCACCTTAATTCAACAGACGCGAGTAAGGATCGAAACCGGGTAAAGTGAGACTAGTTTTCACAATATGATCTAGATAAGGATATGAAAACACAATATGCTTAAAATCCGTGCACCCTACGTCAACGGGGTTAATACTCATCCTGTTTGAAAAAGAAGAATTTTTCTATTGTCGATTTGAAATATGTATTCTTTTTTCAAAAACTGTTACATAAGAATACATGTCTGTCGCTGACGAGAAAACGTGCGGCGGACGTGTGCTTATATTTGACACCGCATAACTTTTTTGCAAATACAATGTTTTCGTTTTGAATTCATATTATTTCGTCTCCGCTCTTGTTAAGTCCGGAGTAAACAAGCACTGAAGATGTTTTTATAAATCGGAATATTGTTCCGCAATACTAGCTATGAATATATTAAGAAAATATTTAGCTTTACGCAGCATATTGTGCTGTTTTGATTAGGTACAGTCAACGCTATCAGTTTTGGAGTTTTTTCTTAAAGTATTATCAGTTTTGAACTGGATACTTTATGCCTATAATATCAAGTATTAACGAATTCTACTACGTATCTATCCATTTATATATATATAGTATATATATAATATATATATATATTATATATAATATCCATCCACAGAAAGCGATGTTAATACACGAGTAGGAAAGGCATGGGCGGCCACAAACAGACTATCAGTAATATTGGAGATCCGATATCACTGACAAACTAAAGCAACAATTCTTCCAGGCTGTGGTTATATCAGTGCTGGCTGTATGGCTGCACCACCTGGACCCTGACAAGGGCACCTCGAGAATAAGCTAGATGGTACCTGCACAGAATGCTGCGAGTAGTCCTGAACAAGTCATGGAAGCAGCACCCCACAAAGAAGCAACTATATGGTTACCTGCCCCCCCCCCCATCTCACAAACCATCCGGGTGAGATGGACTAGACATGCAGGACACTGCTGGAGAAACAAGGAATGAACTCATAAGCGACGTTCTCCTGTGGAAGCCAACACATGGACATGCTAACGTAGGACGCCCGCTAAGGACCTACATTGACCAACTATGCGAAGACTCTGGATGCTGAGGACCTCCCAGGGGCCCTGAGAAATAGGGAAGTTTGGCGAAGATTGTCATGGATATCCGTGCTGCCGTGCGCGACATGATGATATGATGATGATTTTTATATATATATATATATATATATATATATACAAACTCAAGATTTTACGCTCGCACACACACACAACATTGAGTTTGTTTTGATGTCGTTTATCGCAAAAGATTTATACACACACGCGCAACCCACACACACAAAACAGCTAAAAAATGCGCAATGCCTTTTTTTCGATACACACTCTCATACTCACACCGTAAAAGAGAATATTTGACGTCACATTTCTCACCGTCCATTTTTCAGCGTCCTTTCTTCAGATTTCAAATTTTGAACAGATTGATAAACAAGGACTATCGCTTTTTTTTTCTCGTTAAGATAGGAAAGATTTTTTACCATCTTCCTTATACCAACAAATGCCCTGAAGATGATCTAATTAATAGATCGAAACACTGCAGCGTTGGCTTATAAACTTTCCACTCAACTTATTTAAACCTGTGTTTTTTCAATTTTCTTAATATACTACATACCGTCGGATTCCTTTCCATCTCTTCATATATATATATATATTTACCAACCCCTCTGCACGAGCAGGATGCGATACAAGGTCAATTTCTTAAGCGGAGTTTAACAGGTTTGAATTCAGAGTTTTACTTCTCCTAGACAAGTTGCCTAACCAAGAGCCCATTCTGCCCTACTATTTGCCCATAGCTGGAGGGAGAGTAGGATTCATTCCTTTCCCAAGGGTATTAGCGCTAAATTACCACATCCAGGATTTGAACTCGGGGTGACGAGTCCATTTCCCATGACTTTAACCATTACACCATGCGCTTCCTACTATCCTTATAAGTGTTTTAGTTTTTACTGTTGAGAAAAAAGAATGGATTGAACTAAAGGGTTCTGGTCGGAGTACCGTGAAGGCTCCCGATTACTACACGAAGGCCTTTCCCCCCTCCCGAGTCCAAGAAATATTTGAAGTAGTCCGGAGATCGCATTGGTCGAAACGTTGTGTATATAAGAATAAAGATGAGGATAACAGTTCGAAAAATCTAAATAATACAAATTATCAAGCTTCATCTAAAGATTTTAGACAAGAACACCTGAAGAAGGCCGGAGGACACACCGACCGAAACGTTGCGTATATAACAATAAAAATGAACAAAACAGTCCGAAAAAACTAAATACAAATTATTGAACCCCATCTAAAAAAAATTAGACAAATAAGACTCATCTGGATTGAAATGCCGCCAATAAGGATCGAACTTGCGATGGCGTGGGAGTGTAGGTTTTAAACTCTAACCCGTAAGCAGAAACCCGGATGACGGAACCCCTAACTTGATTTTGGTCACAACCAATGCTTTTATTTTTGATTTAAGTAATAAAATCCTATAAAAGTAAACCATATATATTTTAACGTGTCATTTTTATATACTAATATATTTTTATCCTTCACCAACGGAACTATCGGCTCAGTTTTCAAAGTTATTGTTACTATATTATCAGCTTTTAAACTGTATGTTTTACGCTGTATTATAAGCAGTTGTTTTATAATTTAACTATTACTCATTTCTAGTAACTATTTATAATTCTAAGGCTCGGTTTTACAGTAGAGGTAGAACTTGTAGATTAAAACAAAAACGATATAAAATGGCTGAAGGTAAGTTATTTTCGAATTTTTTTCTTTTAATTTAAAACTGGAGTTCCTCGACTATTTGATATCTATAAAAATTATCACAGTTCTTTAAATATTATCTATACTAGCAACAGAACACACCCTCTGGGCGACGTAAAAATTAATCTTTTAAAAGACATTGCCTGAGAGGGTGGGAGTTAAAAATTCAATATCAGAGGGTTTGTATCATAAGTAAGCAAAATCCTCATATTTATTAAAGGAGTAAAAAAACAATTTGAAATGAAAACTGAGCCCCGTCCCTCTCAAATAAAATGTTACGTACATGTAATAATCAAACAATTATTTTGAATATTTTCCCCATCAATTTTCCACAAAATCGTAGGTATTTATTTATTTGTAAACTTTTTAGTTAACTTCTTGTTACTATAAAAAAAAGGACGAAAGTAAAAAAAACAATTTTAAAAATTGCTTACTCAAATTTTGGGTGTATATAGCATAAGAATATTGTGACGTAAGCTGTGACGTAGAGCTATGATGTAGTTTTTGTTACAGACAGAAATACAGACAATCTCCATTATTAATAGAGATTTAATAGAAAGTATTTATTCTAATATTAAAAAAAAAAAAATTTAATATGAACGATTTATATTGATGGTCGTACAGCTGTTTTCTCGTGGGGTGTTGTTTCCACGTCTTGTTCAGGATCACAGGTAGCATTCTTGTGCAGCTCCCATCTAGTTTATTCTCTAGTCGCTTCGTTAGGGTCCAGGTGGTGCAGCCATACAGCAGCACTGATACGACAACGGCCTGGAAGAACTGTGTCTTTAACTTGTCTGTGAGATTGGATTTCCATATGACTGATAATTTATTTATAGCGGACCATGTCTTTCCTATGCGTGCATTAACATCGTTTTCTGTGGAGGAGATGTGACTGTTACGGCCACCTGCCACCTATCACCCAAACCATCCGAGTAAGACGGACAAGACACGCAGGACACTGTTGGAGAAGCAAGGACGAACCGATAAGAGACGTCCTCCTGTGGAAGCCAGCACATGGACACGCCAGTGTGGACCGACCAGCAGAGACGTACATTGACCAGCTCTGTGCGGATACAGGATGCTGCCTAGAGGACCTCCCGAGAATGATTAGTGATAGGGACGGATGAAGAGAGATTGTCATGGATAACTGTGCTAACAGCGCGACCCGATGATGATGATGATGATTTATATTGATATTAGAATGAACAACGCACCACCAATACATAAAGGTTAATGATTTTAAAAAATGAACTTTGGTCTGAACCAAAGATACCACGATATTTCGTCCATTTTAATATTATACAATGACATAGGATATTAATTAGGTTTGGTTTGTTTTGTTTACGGCATATCAACCTCAGTGGGTCATTTAATGCCGATAAAGTTTTGAAATAATTTGATTCTTAATGGATACACATTTTTTTTCATGAATACATTTTTCTATTTAACCCATAGATGGGACCCTAACAGGTACTACCACTCCGGGCTAGAGTGGACCAATGGTGATGAAGGGGTGCTCCACATTCCTCAAACTCCAACACTGGAACCTCACCATCAGATAGAGTTTAACGTCATTCCCAGGACATGTAGACCCTCAGTCACCCCCTTCTAGTACCCATATGATAAAAAGGGTAGGACTTGCAATAAGGACAACAGGGTTGGGGCAATCATATAGGTGCTAGAGCTTGACGTGACCAGGTGATTGATCGGAGGGGTCTCTCTGACCGCCCGTCTGGCTTAAGTAAGGACCAAAGTGGAGTATTGCATGAACTGCTCAACCACCTGGGTTCTATCCTTAAGCATCACGGGTCGCCAACACGGCCAACAGGTGGCCCCATTGGGGGAGTCTTATCCCTCTGCAGAGGTGCAGTTGGTGAATTCTAATGCCCCAACAACAACAAAAAGAGCAAATTACTATACATCTTATTATAATGGAGATTGTGTGTTTGTCTGTCTGTAACCGAAACTAAATCACTACTCAAGTCACAATTCCCTTAGTTATTAATGTCACATTCACCATGAATTTATCCTTATTTTAACCTCAATTATTAATAAAATTGTTTTACATTATTTATACTGTTAACCATATCTACATACTAATAGCATGCAATTGTATTTATATATACAACAAAATAGCGGTTTACAGTTTGAACGGGAAGGCTAATTTGCATATTGATATTAAAAATGTAATTTTAATAAATATATGCTTAGTATTATTGGTTTCTAACTGTTTGGTTTTATCTTAATGAATATAAGCAAACATCTCTTCAATAAATCTTAAATGAAATCCATTAACAAGAAAAGATAACTGTAATTTTATTCTTTACTTCCTCTTTTAACTAAATACTTAAATTAGAAAAAATAACAATGAAAGACGAGAGTGATGGAAGAGTAAGTTTCAGTTGTTCTATTTTTTATTATACTACCTCTGTTTCAAATCTTTTATTATACCCACCTCTGTTTCAAATCTTTTTATCTGCATTCTTATTTAGTTTCATTAGCCTTTCTAATTTAATACAATATTTTATTACATTAAAACTTAAATACTTGCACCCGGCGGAGGTGCATATATTTGCTAGTACATTTAATTAACCATTGAAATTAATTATTGAATACAACATTAGACACATTAGTCTTAGTTGTTTTTGTTGCAATGTATAATTTCAATCAAACTTGGTTTTAAAAAATATTTTTCAACATTAACTGTAAAGCAATTTGTTTTTTGTTGTGTTTTTTTTTTTTTTTTTTTTTTTTGTTAAGCGATACGTAATTAAAAACAACCTTAATCCCCAACCCCTAAACCCTAACCCAATTCACAAAATAAATTCATTCATACACTGTAGTTAAACTGTTACTGATCACCACCAAATAAGTTTCCGTTTTAATTTTGACGACGATTAGCAAGTTTAACCGAACACTGGATGACACCTAAGAGAGGGGTAGGGAGAGATAGTCATGGGAATCCGTGCTCTCAGCACTATTTTCAGTTATAAGTTTCGAGTGATGGGTCAAAAGATCTAGGGGTTCTACGATTGTTTTTTCTTGCTAAAAATATGAATGCGACCCCCTAACCTCTAGACATTACATAATCCTTGTTGAGTTGATACGCCGTTAAAAGTAATCAATCAAATTCCAAATAAACGTTTCCGATTTGCCGATTTATGTAATACTAATAATTGCACACGGTTATATGGTTTCAAGTATTCTTATCTAATACAAATAATGTGCACATGGTTTAAAGGTTTCCAGTATTCTTATCTAATATAACAATAATGTGCACATAGTTTAAAGGTTTCAAGTATTCTTATCTAATACAAATATTTGCACACAGTTATATGGTTTCAAGTTTCTTATCTAATACAAATAATGCGCACACTGTTTAGGTTTCAAGTATTCTTATCTAATACAAAATTTGCACACTGTTTATGGTTTCAAGTATTCTTATCTAATACAAATAGTTTTGTTTGGTTTCAAGTATTCTATCTAATACAAATAGTTGCACACTGTTTTATGGTTTCAAGTATTCTTATCTAATACAAATAGTTTGCACACTGTTTTATGGTTTCAAGTATTCTTATCTAATACAAATAGTTTGCACACTGTTTTATGGTTTCAAGTATTCTTATCTAATACAAATAGTTTGCACACTGTTTTATGGTTTCAAGTATTCTTATCTAATACAAATAGTTTGCACAGTTTCAAGTATTCTTATCTAATCGGTTTCAAGTATTCTTATCTAATACAAATAATGTGCACATAGTTTAAAGGTTTCAAGTATTCTTATCTAATACAAATAATGTGCACATAGTTTAAAGGTTTCAAGTATTCTTATCTAATACAAATAATGTGCACATAGTTTAAAGGTTTCAAGTATTCTTATCTAATACAAATAATGTGCACATAGTTTAAAGGTTTCAAGTATTCTTATCTAATACAAATAATGTGCACATAGTTTAAAGGTTCAAGTATTCTTATCTAATACAAATAGTTTGCACACAGTTATATGGTTTCAAGTATTCTTATCTAATACAAATAATGTGCACATAGTTAAAGGTTTCAAGTATTCTTATCTAATACAAATAGTTTGCACACAGTTATATGGTTTCAAGTATTCTTATCTAATACAAATAATGTGCACATAGTTTAAAGGTTTCAAGTATTCTTATCTAATACAAATAGTTTGCACACAGTTATATGGTTTCAAGTATTCTTATCTAATACAAATAATGTGCACATAGTTTAAAGTTTCAAGTATTCTTATCTAATACAAATAATGTGCACATAGTTTAAAGGTTTCAAGTATTCTTATCTAATACAAATAATTTGCACAGTTATATGGTTTCAAGATTCTTATCTATACAAATAATGTGCACATAGTTTAAGTTTCAAGTATTCTTATCTAATACAAATAATGTGCACATAGTTTAAAGTTTCAAGTATTCTTATCTAATACAAATAATTTGCATACAGTTATATGGTTTCAAGTATTCTTATCTAATACAAATAATTTGCACATAGTTTAAAAGTTTCAAGTATTCTTATCCAAACAAATAATTTGCACACAGTTATATGGTTTCAAGTATTCTTATCAATACAAATAATTTGCACACAGTTATATGGTTTCAAGTATTCTTATCCAATACAAATAATTTGCACACAGTTATATGGTTTCAAGTATCTTATCCAATACAAATAATTTGCACACAGTTATATGGTTTCAAGTATTCTTATCCAATACAAATTAATTTGTACACAGTTATATGGTTTCAAGTATCTTATCCAATACAAATAATTTGCATACAGTTATATGGTTTTAAGTATTCTTATCTAATACAAATAATTTGCAACAGTTATATGGTTTTAAGTATTCTTATCTAATACAATAATTTGCACACAGTTATATGGTTTCAAGTATTCTTATCTAATACAAATAATGTGCACATAGTTTAAAGTTTCAAGTATTCTTATCTAATACAAATAATTTGCATACAGTTATATGTTTCAAGTATTCTTATCCAATACAAATAATTTGCACACAGTTATATGGTTTCAAGTATTCTTATCCAATACAAATAATTTGCACACAGTTATATGGTTTCAAGTATTCTTATCTAATATAAATGATTTGTTTGAGTTTTGTTTAACGGTAGATCAAACTCTGTGGGTCATTTACTGCCAGAAAGGGTTATATAAAATATGTTTACATATTTGCTTAAAGTAGTGATTTTATAGCTATGTTTTGGTAAGATCTTGTTGAAAAGATTGCTTTTTTTCTGTAAGCAAAGTTCTAAAAAAAAAGACAAAAAAAAAAAAACAGAAAGAAAGAAGAGAGAGGAATTTCGAGTGGGGTATCATGGGTAATTTTTATCCGAATAAACATCCTCTGTTAAATGTTGTAAACAATTCAGATAATTCATTTTTCAAAATTAATATTTATCACATACCTAGGTAGTAATATCCCATCTACAGAAAATTTAAAATGTCTTCTGGGGTTGTATTTTTAAGGAAGCCTTATAAGATTTTTGTCTAATAATATTTGATGCGGGTTTATTTTACACTGTTACAGTATATGAGGATATCTTTGATTGTACCCAGCCTTATGGTTTCATGTATTCCTATCTAATACAAATAATTTGCAGTTATATGGTTTCAAGTATTCCTATGTAATACAAATAATTTTTGCAGTTATATGGTTTCAAGTATTTCTATGTAATACAAATAGTTTTCACAGTTATATGGTTTCAAGTATTCCTATGTAATACAAATAATTTGCAGTTATATGGTTTCAAGTATTCCTATGTAATACAAATAATTTGCACAGTTATATGGTTTCAAGTATTTCTATCTAATACAAATAATTTGCACAGTTATTTGGTTTCAAGTATTTCTATCTAATACAAATAATTTGCACAGTTATTTGGTTTCAAGTATTTCTATCTAATACAAATAATTTGCAAAGTTATATGGTTTCAAGTATTTCTATCTAATACAAATAATTTTCAGTTATATTGTTTCAAGTATTCCTATGTAATAAAATAATTTTCACAGTTATATGGTTTCATGTATTCCTATCTAATACAAATAATTTTCACAGTTATATGGTTTCATGTATTCCTATCTAATACAAATAATTTGCATACAGTTATATGGTTTCAAGTATTCTGATCTAATACAAATAATTTGCACAGTTATATGGTTTCATGTATTCCTATCTAATACAAATAATTTGCACAGTTATATGGTTTCAAGTATTTCTATCTAATCCAAATAATTTGCACAGTTATATGGTTTCAAGTATTCCTATGTAATACAAATAATTTGCAGTTATATTGTTTCAAGTATTCCTATGTAATACAAATAATTTGCACAGTTATATGGTTTCATGTATTCCTATGTAATACAAATAATTTTCACAGTTATATGGTTTCAATTATTCCTATCTGATACAAATAATTTGCATACAGTTATATGGTTTCAAGTATTCCTATCTAATACAAATAATTTGTACATATCACTTCCGATAAGATTGAAATATTTATATTCTTTCCTTGCAGCTCCTCAATGGACACCAACCCAAGAAAAAAAACCCTGGAAAAAATTGGTCAGAACACTTTTTCAATTAATCAAGGTAGATTCCTTGCCCGAGATCAAGCAAATCTTTGAACAGCTCCAGCCTGAACAATGCACCGCGATTTTAAATACTACGTTGTACGATCGTCTACCTCTATACATAGCGGTGAAACTAAACAATGTCGAAGTCTCCCGTTTCCTCCTCAGAATGTCTCTCATTCAGGGACCCCACGAAATGACCAAATACTGGAAAGCATACGGTCACCCACTCGTTATCGCCATACAGAACTGTAATCCAGAACTGATCCGACTGATTCTGCAGCACCTCCCCGATATAAACGACACCATCACCGGTCCCATGTCGCCGCTCATGTTTGCTATATTAACTCGGAACCTGATCTCCGTGAAACTGATAGTAGCGATGGGAGCCGATATTAATCGACTGTGCAAAAAAGGAAGGACACCTCTAATGTACTCAACGTCTGATAGTAAAATTTGCTCTTTTCTGCTCTGCCAGGGCGCGAACCTTAACCACCAGGATGAAGACGGCTTTACGGCCCTTCATTTTGCTGTTCTTTGGAACTATCCAGACGGAGTCCGTCTCCTTGCCAACGGTGGTGCTGATGTTAGTATCCGAAACCACGATGGCGTAAACCCTTTTATTTTGGCTACTATCTATCAAGAGATGCCGTTGATTATGCACTTCGATAATCACCCTTCCTTTTCCAAATTAGATAGGATAGAGGCTATGGAAATGTTGAATGCGTCTTGTGTGTGTGCCCAATCAACTTTCATAGGACCATGGATGCAAGCTCTGTTGTTGCGGAGGAGTAATAATCTTCCTAAAAACAATCGGGCTCCCGCTCGAGCGGTTTTGGATTATTCCAGAGAATTCACCACAGAGAGTCAATTGGTAATCCTACACCGTTACCCTTTACTTCTCGCTTTCCAGGGTATTCTAGTTGTTGAAAGGGTTTTGGGAAGGAATAACCGATTCTACATACAGTTTCTTGTACAAACGGCAGTGATTGCCAAAAGGGATAACAACGGGAAAAAAGTTCGGCAGTTGATCGATTATATCCAAGAATTTTGCGGGGAAACCTCTTTTGTAACCAAAAACCTGTCTTCTTTTCAAAATCTTTTCTATGCAATTGCAAAATACAAGCAACACAATAGCTTCTTTGAAGAGGGAGGGTTTGCTATCTTGAAAATAATAGCACAGACAGCTCTAAAGCTGTGGTTCCTTGTTAAAGAGAATGTATATACGTATCCGTCTATTGTGGATCCATATTATTCCAAAACAGTCGACACATTCCTGTATATGACATCTACAACGAATACTCTGGTTACGTCCCAAGAGCACCACAGTGAATTTATAAAAGTGCTAAAAAGAGTCCTCTATCAGGATCTACGAGTCATGCAACATCAGTCTATTTTGCACCGTGCAATTAACTTGATAAATCAAGAAAAATGGGCTTCGGTCGAGCTCATTAAGGTCCTCCTTAGAGCGGGAGCTGATGCTTCCTCTAGGGATTTATTCGGATGGACCCCAGTCATGTATGTGCCTAGACGTTCACATGTTCTTTTAGAACTTTTTAAAAAATACGGGGCCCAAACGAATTTTTGAAACAGTGGATTTTTAAAAAACTATGGGCGGAAAATCTCGTGTGTGCCGTTCGTTTAGTCCAGGGATCACCAAACTTTTTCACGGATAATTGAAAAAATAACGAGCGCGGGCCACATTATTATTGTGTTCAATAATTGCTGGCTAGAAGGAAAGTTCTGAGAAAAATATCTCTGAATTTTTGAGATGAGGCTTGATGATTAGTATTATCTGCATTATTCGGACTATTGTCCTCGTTTTCATTGTTATCTGTACAATGTTTCGGCCGATGTGTTCTCCAGCCTTCTTTCTTGTCGGACTCAGGAACGTTCTCGGACTCCGGAAATTTCTTTTCGAACTCCGGAACCTTCTTGTCGTAATCGGGAGCCATCACGAAACTTTGAACTGAATATAATAGAATAATAATTAACACAGCTTAACGCCTCTACCGCAGATATGGTTAGCGGAATGAGAGCAGGATACCTTTTATTGAATAAAGGGTTAGGTTCAAGTACCGTGATGGTTCCCGATTACGACAAGAAATACCTGAAGAAGGCTGGAGGGCACATCGGCCGAAACGTTGTACAAATAACAATGAAGATGAGCACAATAGTCCGAATAATACAGAAAATATTACTCTGATCAATTTTAATTTCATTAAATTTATATATATATATATATATACACTGAAAATATAGGGTTTACAATTTCCAAAAATGTTTCTCAAAACTTTTGACAGCTAAACTTGCAAATCGGTCTGAAAATTAGGGTGCCCAGAAAAAACAGAATCCACAAATTTTGGAATTAAACTGTTGATTTTAACTAGGGGAGTTTAGGGTTAGTGTTGGAATTTAGGGGTAGTTTAATGGGAAAATAAATAATTTGGGTTCTGTCTTTTCTTGGTCACCCCTTATAAAGGGTGACCCAGAAGAAAAAAAAGAACCCATAAATTTTGTAATAAAACTGTTAATTTTAACTAGGGGGTTTAGGTTTGGGGGTTAGGGTTAGTTTAATGGGATAATGAATAATTTGAGTTCTGTTTTTTTCTGGGTCACTCTGTAATATGTTTTATTTTTCCCGTCCGATTTGCAAGTTAAACCTTATTGACCTATCCGTTGCTTCATCGCAGCTCTTTGAAATTTACCGTTTTTTTGTTTGTTTGTTTTTTTTTTGTTTGTTTTTTTCAAGCAGTCGTAACAAGTGGAAATTCGGGATCGTTAACAAGTGAAATGCTCACTCGAACAAAATTTTGTAACCTACCTACAGTAGTCAAGTTTTTGAGGATTTGATAAACTTAAAATGATATTTGAATTTAAATGGTATCAGAACGTCTCGCGTTCCGTACGTTTTAACAAACACATTCAAGTACCGTTGACGGGCCTGATAAAATGCCTTTGCGGGCCGCAGTTTGGTGACCCCTGGATTAGTCCAATAAAACCCTGAATTTGCAGAGCTTAGTTACAGAATGGAATTTGAACAATGAAATCACATATGAGGGAATGAAAAATATCGTTACTTTTCACAAATAGATTTCAGTGTTTTTCCTCGTTTGGAGGGTTTGTTCGGATCCCAGCTGATACGGGTTCGAATTGACATTATTCTTTAAATATTGTGATATAATTTTTATTTAAATCTCTATATCTCTTTTTAACATAACATAAATTTATAAAAACGAAACTATTATTTGTTTTAAATAAAATAAATTATTAAATGCCTTTCTTAAAGGAAAAACAAAAACAAAAAACAAACCAGATCGTAAAACTTTTTGTAGAATCTTTAATTTGTAGCCTACATATAATTATTTTCTTATGCGTTAAATATAAGAAGGACAAGTATTGTACAATTAAATCAAGATGCATTTTTATAGTAAAAATCATTTCCAATGCATTTATATAGTAAAAATCATTTCTAATGCATTTTTATATTAAAAATCATTTCTAATGCATTTTTATATTAAAAATCATTTCAAATGTATTTTTATATTAAAAATCATTTCAAATGTATTTTTATATTAAAAATCATTTCAAATGTATTTTTATATTAAAAATCATTTCAAATGTATTTTTATATTAAAAATATTTAAATGCATTTTTATATTCATTTCTAATGCATTTTTATAGTAAAAAAACATTTCTAATGCATTTTTATAGTAAAAATCATTTCAATGCATTTTAGTTGTAAAAATCATTTCAATGCATTTAGTTGTAAAAATCATTTTCTATGCTGCATTTTTATAGTAAAAATCATTTCCATGCATTTTTATAGTAAAAATCATTTCCAATGCATTTTTATAGTAAAATCATTTCAATGCATTTTTATAGTAAAAAAACATTTCTAATGCATTTTTATAGTAAAAACCATTTCTAATGCATTTTTTACCCTAACAAAGCACCTTGAGAATAAGCTCGATGGGATCTGTGCAAGAATGCTGCGTACAGTCTTGCACAAGTCGCGGAAACAACACCCCACAAGGAAGCAGCTGTATGGCCACCTGCACTCCATCTCACAAACCATCCGACTGAGACAGACTAGGCACGCATTTCACTGCTAGAGAAGCAAGGATAAACGACATTCTCCTGTGGAAGCCAACACATGGACATGCTAGCGTGGGTCGCCCACTAAGAACATACATTGACCAACTATGCAAGGATGCTGTTTGCTGCGAAGAAGACCTCGCATAATGATAGGGAAGGTTGGTGAGAGATGGATATCCTGGCTGCTTGCGCGACATGATGATGATTGGGTGAAAAGTCATCAGTAAGGATCGAACTTGTGATAGTATGGGTATTTTTCCAACTCTGACACGTAAGCTGGATGCCAGATGACGAGACCCCTAACTTGATTTTGGACTCACCCAATGCTTTTCTTTTTCATTGAAATAATAAAAGCTTATAAAGTAAACTGGATTTAACAGCCCCTAGTAAGGATCGAACTTGCGATAGTATGGGAGTGATATTATTAAACTATGACAGAACCCTAACTTGATTTTGGTCACAGCTAATGCTTTTTCTTTTTCATTGAAATAATAAAAGCCTATAAAAGTAAACCATATTTATTTATTAACAGATCATTTAAAAAAAAGAAGTTATTGTTGATATATTATCAGATTTTAAACTGTATGTTTTACGCTATAAGCAATTGTTGTTTTAAATTTTAATGTATTCTATTACCTATTTCGATTTTTAAATTAAATTCAACAGTTTATGATCAAGTGGTTTTTGTTTTCTTTTCTATCTTAACTTTTTAGTTTTCAATAAATATTATCTTGTGACATATTGTGAAAAACATTTTTATTTTTTAAACATTACAACAGCTTCCAATTAAATAAAAAAGCTAATAATAATAATGATGATGATGATAATAATAATCTATTAATAATCGAGATTCGCTTCCGGTTTTTGTCTGTAACAAAAATTACATCACTGCTTACGTCACATTACCCGAAATCGTCATAACATAGAATAAATACACTCAAAATTTGAACATGCAACATTAGACAGTCCTCATTGTTTTTTAAAACAAGTTTTAATAAATACATTACTGGTATTATATATCTATATATAAATAAAGTTTGTTTCTTTATAGTATCATTGAAGCATTGTGTGTGTGTGTGTGTGTAATATAAAGATTTTGAAGGCAATTTACAATGCAATATGTGTTGAATTTATTTAACTTTTTTTTTTTTTTTTCAAAACTAAATATTTTCGGAAGTAAAATTCCATCTTCAGAGTTATTGAAAGTTGAAAGTATTGAATAAATAAATTTAAATTTTAAATAAATTCAACACATATTGCATTGTAAATTGCCTTCAAAATCTTTATATTACACATACACACAATGTTTCAATGATACTATAAAGAAACAAACTTTATTTCAATATGCCGAGCAAGGCTTATATTTATAGTAAAAATTAAAAGAATTTCGAACATTTACCACGCGCAGGAGCAGCCGAGCCGATTTAACATCACGGAAAAATTTTTTCAAATATACGGCGTTCATCAACTTCTTAAACAACAGAAGATTACAATATCACCGTGGGATAAGTACTATAAAAAAATCACCTAGTACTTTCAATACTTTCAACTTTCAATAACTCTGAAGATGGAATTTTACTTCCGAAAATATTTAGTTTTGAAAAAAAACAAAAGTTAAATAAATTCAACACATATTGCATTGTAAATTGCCTTCAAAATATTTATATATCTATATATAGTTTGTTTTATTTTAATACATATTTAAAGTTTACATTTCAAATTGTTTTAGTTTTTAATCCTTTAATGAATTTGATGATTTTACTTACTTAGGGTACAAACTCGCTGACATTGAATTTTTTTACTCCCACCCTTCAGGCAATATGTTTCAAAAATATATTTTTACATCGCCCGGAGGGTGTTTTTCTTTTGTACTAATAATAATAATAATGATGATGATAATAATAAAAAAAAAACATTGATAAAATGTTTGTGTTGGAATTCCTATCTTTTTCGTGAAGAATTTTTTTCCACGCGGGTTCTAGATATTTTCTGAAACATCGACATCAGCATGGGTCATTTTAAAAAGTTATTGTTAATATATTATCAAATTTTAAACTGTATGCTTTACGCTATAAACAGTTGTTGTTTTAAATTTTAATAAATTCTATTACTATCTGTATTTATAAGTCTTTTAATTTTAAAGGGATCGGTGTTATTGTAGAGAAAAACGTTGTATATCAAAACAATTACCTGCAAGTGAGAATCGGATGATGAAACTCTTTACTTGATTTTTGTCAAACCCAATGTTTTTCTTTCCAATGCATTTTTATAGTAAAAATCCTTTCTAATGCATTTTTTATAATAAAAATAATGTCCAATGCATTTTTATAGTGAAAATCCTTTCTAATGCATTTTTTATAATAAAAATAATTTTCCAATGCATTTTTTTTATTTTATATAAAATCCTTTCCAATGCATTTTTTTAATTTTCCAATGCATTTTTTTATAAAAAATCATTTCTAATGCATTTTTTTTATAGTAAAAATCATTTCAATTTTATAGTTAAAAATCATTTCCAATGCATTTTTTTAATAGTAAAAATCATTTCCATTGTATTTTTTTTATTGTTAATAATAATTTTTTTATTAATTTTTATTCTTGTAATAAAAGCCTGTAAAAGTGAACTGGATTTAACAGCCACTAGTAAGGATCGAACTTGCGATAACCTGGGAGTGATATTATGAAACTATGACGGAACACCAAACTTGATTTTGGTCACACCCAATGCTTTTCTTTTTTATTTCAGTAATAAAACCCTATAAAAGTAAACCACATATATATATATATTAACCTGTTATTCTTATATATTAATATATTTAACCCTCCACCAACGGAAATATTGGTATATGTTGACAACTGCTCGGTTTTCGAAGTTATTCTTGTTGTATTATCAGCTTTTGAACTGTATGGTTTACGCTATAGTATAAGAAGTCGTTTTTTTTTTATTTTTACCATTCATAATTTTTGTACCCATCTATACTTCTAAGAATTTTAGTTTTTAAACGCTTGGTTTTACTGTAGAGGAAAAAGTTGTATATTAAAACAAAAACGATATAAAATGGCTGAAGGTAAGTTACTTTTGAACTTCTTTTTCCTTTCATCTAAGTTTGGATTTTAAGACTACATATATATATATATATATATATATCTTGCCCCGATAATTTGATTTCTATAAAGGTTATAATCGTCTCTCTAGATGATCTATATCTAAGAAAAATTGGGGCCTCACGTGGTATAATGGTTAGCGAGCTAGATTCGCAGACCACTGTTAATGAGTTCGATTCCCGTTGGGTGCCCCATACTTCTGGCCTTGTGCCATATCTAAGCTTAGCTTAGTAAATCAAAGGGCACCTCAAGTGGTGTAATGGTTAGCAAGCTAGATTTGCAACAATTCTTAGTGAGTTCGATTCCCGCTGGCGCCCCATACTTCGGGCCTTGTGCCATATCTAAGCTAAGCTTAGTAAATAACTATATCTAAGAAAAAAATATTTATTTTGATATTAAAACAAAAACATATCGGCTATAAATAAATGCTGAACAAGTAGAAAATAAAGGACCATATGACCTTAAGGCACCCCTTCCGCGATCTCGACTCGTGGGGACAATTTTCTCATTTACACCGTAAAAATTCGGTTGTTTTTAGGGTTAGGTTTATAATTAAAAAAAACTCTAAAAATCGTCTGTAAACAATTAACCGGATTATGACGGTGTAAATGGAAAAAATGTCCCCACGAATCGAAATCTTTAAAGGGTGCCTAAAGGTCATATGGTCAGTAAAAAAAATATTTTTGTCCGAACCAAATATATGAATTTTTCTTTCTAGAGGAATATTATATAATGAAAATAGAGATTATTTATCATTAAATTCTACAGCATTTAAACTCTGTAACCAAAATAAATAAACGAAAATAATTTATGTAAGTAAATAAAAAAAAAATTAAATATCTAAATTTCGGTTTGGTTTCTTTGTTTAATGGTAGATCAAGTTTCTAGGGTTATTTAATGCCAACCTTGTATCCAGCCTTGTAGAAGAACAGTGTGAATATAAATCCATTTTTCTATATATATATATATATATATATATATATATATATATATTAATGGATGTGGAGGCTGGAAGTAGGAGAATTGATAGGAAAAGTATTATAGGCATTTGCACAAAGAAAAAAATAAACAAAGACTCCAACTACGAGAAGCTTTATACATCAAACAATACAAAACTATCCTTAAATAAAATTAATTTTCAATGCTGTACTCGCATATTAAAATGCCTATAACGCTTTTCCTATCTATCTATCTATCTATCTATATATATATAATGTGTGTGTGTGTGCCATAAAAGTAACGACTGAAGCTGTATTTACGACGATAGAAATGAACAATAAATGGAACGTTAAGTTTTTTCAGAATCCTGGGTGTGTCATAAAAGTGCCGAATTTGAAGCTATATTTGCCAAGATAAAAATGAACACGGAATGGAACGTTATTTTTTTTTCAGAATATTTTTATCTAATACAAATAATTTCAGGTATTCTTATCTAATACAAATAATTTGCTTATAAATATTTTCGCATATTCTTATTTAAAACTGATGGTTTCGAGTATTATTTGCATTAAACTGAGTATTGTCCTCATCTTATCTTCATGGTTATCTGTACAACGTTTCGGCCGATGTGACCTCCGGCCTTCTTCAGATATTTCTTTTTGGACTTGGGGATCCTTCTCGATCTCGGACTCTTTGTACAGATAACAATAAAAATGAGGACAATAGTCTGTTTAATCCAAAGAAACTAATTATCAAGCGCCATATCAAAAATTCAGAGAAATGGTTTCGAGTATTTTCATCTAAAATTGATTATTTCAAGTATTCCTATCTAATACAAATACTTTTCATATGAATAGTGTCGTGTGTTCTTATCTAAAACGGATCGTTTCAAGTATTCTTATTTAGTGTTGTGGTATGGCTGTCATTTCTGAATGGAGGGATGGCGTGTTGATAGTAAAATAAATAATCATGTCTCTGGACCGGCTCGAAGCTCGGTTACTAGGCCGATGCTCAGTTGACTAGCAGTTCCTGGATGTTTGGAGTCTGGAAAGCAACTTGGGGTCCCGGGGGAGATCTTGCCTTGTACCATTTATAGTTTTTACTTATAACACTTCTCATGAGATTTTTATTTCCCCCCCCCAAGTCACAATTGCCGAGAGCACGTCTAGCTCTCTCAATGCATCGTGCCAGGTTCACTCCAAACTCTCACCTCTCACCCCACACTCTCCCACTTCACCGCGTCTCACGGCTCGCCCAATAGAAACAATGCATTGTGACTTCATGTTGAACCATCCTTAAACTTTCCATTCTCATCTGATATGCAATTTGTATTTTCCTTCTAATTTATATGCCAGGTTACATTGCTGACTCTCTGCCCTGTTATGTACACAAATACAAATAATTTGTCCTGTATGATTTCCCCGACCCTATTGCACTTATGGCAATCCCCAAGCCTTTTTATCATATGGGTGCTAGAAGGCGGTGCATGAGTGTCTCAATATCCTGTGAATGATGTTAAACTCTATCTGATGGTGACGTTCCAGTTCTGGGGAATGTGGAGCTCCCCTTGAACACCATTGCTCCCTGGTCCACTCTGAGCTGGAGTGGTAGTACCTGTTAGGGTCCCATATATGGGTTAAATAGTAAAACATGTTTATAAAAAAATTGTATTATCCATTAAGAATTAATTTATTTCAAACCTTTATCGGCATTAAATGACCCATTGAGGTTGATATGCCGTAAAACAAAACAAATCTTACTTGCACTATTGTTTAAGGAAAACTCTATCTGATCGTGAGGTTGCAGTTCTGGGGAATGTGTAGTTCCCCTTGAACACCATTGCTCCCTAGTCCACTCTGACGCTGAGTGGTAGTACCTGTTAGGGTTCAATCTATGGGTTAAATAGTAAAACATGTTTATAAAACAAAATTGTATTATCCATTAAGAATGAATTTATTTCAAAATTTTAACGGCATTAAATAACCCACTGCGGTTGATATGCCGTAAAACAAACCAAACCAAACCAAACCAAACACACTTGGATATTTCAGTCTGGAGTTTGGCATTACCACGTATTTGAGGAATGACTTTGTCAAAAGGGTTAAAAAAAAAGAAAGCCCCCCCCCCCAAAAAAAAGATTTTCTTTTTAAACCACAATTTCCTTCTCACCTAGACCAAATTGGCGGGAGAGTTCGTTTTTTATTCTTCTTATGAGGACATCCGTGGTTATGCCCTCAATTAATAGTCTTTTTTAAATAGTCTTCATTTATCATATCATTATATTATATAACTGTATAAATACTCACCATAAAGAACTAAATAAAGTATATAAAGTACTAAGAAAGTACTATACAGTATTATTAACAAAACTGCTTATCCGTTAAGAATGAATTTATTTCAAAACTTTATCGGCATTAAATAACCCACTGAGATTGATATGCCGTAAAAAAAAACAAATCAAACCAAATAATTTGTACAAACAATTCCTTCTCTCCAAGACTTAAACAATACCATTCTTTCCTTGCAGCACCTCAAGGGGACACAACTCTGTACAGAAAAACCCGGGTAGGCATCGTCAGAGAAATATTCCGATTAATCAAGCATAACTCCTTGGACAAGATCAAGCGAATCTTCGAAACCCTTCAGCCCGAACAACGCATCAAGGTTTTAAATACTTCGATCCATGGGTTTATACCTCTCTATGTAGCAGTTCATGATGACAACTTCGAAATCTCCAACTACCTCTTGGAACTTTCTATTCCTCAGGGACCTCATGAAATGTCCGAACACTGGAAAAACTGCCGGCACCCACTTGTAGCCGCTATAGACGGCAATAATCCAAAGATGATTATGCTGATCCTGCGGTACCTCCCCGATATCAACGACGAAATCAACGGTGTCTACTCGCCGCTAATGATTGCTACAATACTTGGGAAACTAACCGCCGTGAAAATTATAGTAACGATGGGAGCCTATATTAACCGACCGGACATTCAGGGAAGGACCCCTCTAATGGAGTCAGTTTCGAATAGTGAAATGTGTAGTTTTCTGTTGAAGCGGGGCGCGTATGTTCTCCACCAAGATCATGAGGGCTATACGGCCCTGCATCGTGCAGTGGCTATTAACCAGAAAGAAAGCATAACCCACTTGATTAATGCCGGTGCTAATATTAGGATCCGAAGCGACGAGGGCATAAACCCTTTAATGTGGGCTTCTATGAATAAGAACCTGCAAACGGCGAGGCTTTTGTGCCAGACCCCCATCTATACTACATTTGAAAGGCTAGAGGCGTTAGAAATTTTAAATGCCTGTTATATATGCGCAAAAAATTTAACTGCAAACCGTTGGAAGCTCCTTTTATTCACGAGAGGTGTACATAATTTACCCAAGAACTGTCAGATTCCGACTCGGGAGGTTCCGGATCATTCCGAAGAATCTTCCACAGAGATGGAATTGGAAAATCTACAAGGGAACCTTTTAGATCTTGCTTACCAGAGTATACTGGCTGTTGAAAGGATCCTGGGAAGAAATAACAGACTGTATCTGCACTTTCTGCTGCAAACAGCATTGATTGCCAAAACGAGGGACGACACGAAGTGGAGTAGGCATTTGATAGATTTTATAGAACAACACTGTCAGGAAACATCGGTATTATTCCTGGCAGTCAATCTACCATTCTTAAGGTGTCTTTTCTTTGATATCTCCCAATTTAGCTATCCTTTGAATTTCTTTGAATACGGAGGATTTGTTCTTTTCAAAATGGTAGCTCATGCAGTTGAGAAGATGTGGACACTTGTCAAAAACAATGTATATGAGTTTCCTTTTGTTATTGATAGCCGTTATATCGAATTAGTCGACACCTTCCTGTATATGACGTCGACAACCAAGACTTGGATTATTTCCCAGCAGCACGTCACCGAATTTAAAGAAGTTGTAACGAAAATAATCCGAAACGATCTCCGAGTCAAAATTCATCAGTCCCTCTTACACCGTGCGATTAAGTTGATGAAGACACCGCCCTGGAGCACGGTTGAGCTCATTGGTGTCCTTCTTGAATCCGGAGCCGATGCTAACTGCCGGGATTATTTCCGACGGACCCCATTCATGTATGCCGTTAAACATGTGCCTAAACATAATCTCCATAATGTGTTAGACCTTCTTGTGAAGTATGGAGGCCACCCAGATTGTAGAAACAATGAAGGTTTTACAGCCATGGACAATACATCCTGCGGTTGCTGTGTGTATATCCCAAGAGCACCCAGGAGCTTAGAGTGCTTAGCTGTAGAAGTAATTTTGGACTATGAAATGGAGTATGAGGGACTTATTCCTGAGATAATAGAAGACATAATTAATTTCCACTTATAGATTTGAGTGTATTTACGAGTTTTTCCGTGTTTTTTTTTCGGATCTCACAACATCTTTGATACAGGTTTGCATATAAATGGTTTATGGGATATAATAGAAGACATAATTCATTTCCACTTATAGATCTGAGTGTCTTTACGGGTTTTTCCGTGTTTTTTTCGGATCTCACAACATCTTTGATACAGGTTTGCATATAAATGGTTCATTGGATATAATAGAAGACATAATTCATTTCCACTTATAGATTTGAGTGTCTTTACGAGTTTTCCGTGTTTTTTTTTCCGATCTCACAACATCTTTGATACAGGTTTGCATATAAATGGTTTATGGGATATAATAGAAGACATAATTCATTTCCACTTATAGATTTGAGTAACTTTACTAGTTATCCCGTGTGTTTTTTTTCGGATCTCACAACATCTTTGATACAGGTTTGCATATAAATGGTTTATGGGATATAATAGAAGACATAATTCATTTCCACTTATAGATTTGAGTGTCTTTACTAGTTATCCCGTGTTTTTTTCGGATCTCACAACATCTTTGATACAGGTTTGCATATAAATGGTTTATGGATATAATAGAAGACATAATTAATTTCCACTTATAGATCTGAGTGTCTTTACGAGTTTTTCCGTGTTTTTTTTCGGATCTCACAACATCTTTGATACAGGTTTGCATATAAATGGTTATGGGATATAATAGAAGACATAATTAATTTCCACTTATAGATCTGAGTGTCTTTACGAGTTTTTCCGTGTTTTTTTTTTCGGATCTCACAACATCTTTGATACAGGTTTGCATATAAATGGTTTATGGGATATAATAGAAGACATAATTCATTTCCACTTATAGATCTGAGTGTCTTTACGAGTTTTTCCGTGTTTTTTTTTTTTCGGATCTCACAACATCTTTGATACAGGTTTGCATATAAATGGTTCATGGGATATAATAGAAGACATAATTCATTTCCACTTATAGATCTGAGTGTCTTTACGAGTTTTTCCGTGTTTTTTTTCGGATCTCACATCTTTGATACAGGTTTGCATATAAATGGTTTATGGATATAATAGAAGACATAATTCATTTCCACTTATAGATTTGAGTAACTTTACTAGTTATCCCGTGTTTTTTTTTCCGATCTCACAACATCTTTTATACAGGTTTGCATATAAATGGTTTAACGTGAAGAAGATATAATTCATTTCCGCTTATAGATTTGAATATCTTTACTAGTAATTCCGTGTTTTTCGGATCTTTTTTTAGCTCGGTGGGTAGAGCGTTCGGCTAGCAATCTCAAGGTTCCTGGTTCGATATCGGCCCTCGCCAACTCAGCTTATTAGTAGCACATGAATCTGTGCGGCAAAGTGAGGAGCTGATAGTAAGTGTAGCGCACCACCTCAGACGCCAAAATAATCTCCTTGGTCTAGCGCTACTGAAAAGGCGATAGACTCCCTCGCTGTCTGACTGATACCGACATTAGACCGCTCCGACGACTTTACTTATTTTACTTACATCTTTGATACAGATTTGAATATAAATGGTTTAACGTAGATAATAAAAGAGAATTCATTTCCACTTATAGATCTGAGTGTCTTTACTAGTTATCCCATGTTTTTTTTTCGGATCTCACAACATCTTTGATAAAGGTTTGAATATAAATGGTTTAAGGGAGATAACAGAAGACATAATCAATTTCCACTAAGAGATTTGAGTGTCCTTACTAGCTTCCCTGTGTTCTTTTTTTCGGATCTCACAACATCTTTGATACAGGTTCGAGTCAACATGATTGTTAATACTGTGATATAGTTTTTATTTAAGTCGCTATATCTGTTTTCCAAACATAATACACATTTATAAAAACTATCATTTGTTCTAAATAAAATAGATTATTAAATGCCATTCTTAAAAGAAAAAAAAACAAGCCCGATCGTAAAACTTTTTGTAGAATCTTTAATTTGTAAGCTACCTATAGTTATTTTCTTATGCTTTAAATATAAGAAGGACAAGTATTGTGCAATTGAATCAAGATAAATTTTTATAGTACAAAAAATTTCCAATGTATCTTTATAGTAAAAATCTTTTCCAATGCATTTTTATAGTAAAAATCATTTCCAATGTAAAAATCTTTCCAATGCATTTATAGTAAAAATCATTTCCGATGCATTTTTATAGTTAAAATCATTTCCAAATCATTTCCGATGCATTTTCATAGTAAAAATCATTTCCAATACATTTTTATAGTAAAAAATAATTTCCAATGCATTTTCATAGTAAAAATCATTTCTAATGCATTTTTATTGTAAAAAATCATTTCTAATGCATAAAAATCATATCCAATGCATTTTATAGTAAAAATCATATCCAATGCATTTTTATAGTAAAAATCATATCCAATGCATTTTTAAAGTAAAAATCATATCCAATGCATTTTATAGTAAAAATCATATCCAATGCATTTTTATAGTAAAAATCATTTCCAATTCTTTTCATAGTAAAAATCATATCCAATGCATTTTTATAGTAAAAATCATATCCAATGCATTTTTATAGTAAAAATCATTTCCAATTCATTTTCATAGAAAAATCATATCCAATGCATAGTAAAAATCTTTTCCAATGCATTTTTATAGTAAAATTAATAGAAAAAAAACAGCCAGATGATTTATTTATTTTTGGTGAATTTCTTCTTAATATTGAAGTTTCTAATTTCTACATATTCTCGGAGTTATTTCCATATTTTACTCCCCCCCCCACACATATATATATATATATATATATATATATATATATATATATATAAAATCTAGTAGAACAATTCACATACCTAGGTAGTAATATCTTCTCATCAGAAATCGATGTTACTATACGAAGAGGAAAGTCATGGTTGGCCACAGATTATTAGGCATATGGAAATTAGTGTGGTTATATCAGTACTGTTGTATAGCTACAACAGATGTACCCTAACGAATCGCCTTGAAAATAAGCTAGATGGGAGCTGCGTGAGAGGTCGTGGAAACAGTAACGCACAACGAAGCAGCTGTATGGTCACCTGCCATCTCACAAACCATCTGAATGAGACGGACAAGACATGCTGGATACTGCGTGGGGAGCAAGGACGAGCTCATAAGCGACGTTTTCCTGTGGATGCCAACACATGGACGTACTAGTGTGGGCCGCCCACAAAGGACCTATATTGACCAACCCTGCAAGGATACTGGATGCTGCGCACAGGACCTCTCTGGGACAATGAATGCTAGGGACGGATGGAGAGAGATTGTCATGGATATCCGTGCTACATGCGCGACATGATGATGATATATAATATGAGGATAAACACTTCTGCCTAATTATACTGAACTAACAACTAGCGGCTTACGGTAGGAGAGCCGCTGTGAACGGCTTAACACCTTGCCGACCAAATTTCCCCCACGGCTTGGTATTTTTACCAGTATAATGTGTTTGTTTGTTTGTTTTGTTTTACGGCATATCAACCTCAGTGGGTCATTTAATGCCAGTAAAGTTTTGAAATAAATTAATTCTTAATAGATAAACCTGTTTTTTATAAATACATTTTTCTATTTAACCCAAAGATGGCACCCTAACAGGTACTACCATTCCGGGTCAGAGTGGACCAGGGAGCAAAGGTGATGGATGCTCCACATTTCCCAAACCTCACAAACTGGAACCTCAGCTACCACCTTCTAGCACGCATATGATAAAAAGGTTTGGGGCTTGCCATAAGGGCAATAAGGTTGGAACAATCATATAGGTGCTAGGGCTTGACGTGACCAGCCGATTGATCGGAGGGGGCCTCTCCGACCGCCCGTCTAGCCTAAGTAAAGTTCTAAGTGGAGTGTTGCAGGTCGTGGACTGTTCATCCACCAAGACTCCGTCCTTAAGCATCACGGGTCGCCAACCACGGCAAACAGGTGGCCCCATTTTGGGGAATCTTACCCCTGTGCAGAGGTGCAGTCGTTGCATTTAAACGCCCCACGGACTGGGTGGTATAGCATCGAGATTTCAAACTAAACTTTTTTACCAACACGACAAAAAATACAAACTCAACGAAATATAAAATTATAAATTACCTAAGAAAACTTGACATTTATATCTCATGCTACACAAACTGCATGCCACCCTGTCGGCTGGGGCGTTAGAATGCACCGACTGCACCTCTGCAGAGGGGTAAGACTCCCCCAATGGGTCCACCTGTTGGCCGTGGGTGGCGACACGTGATGCTTAAGGATAGAACCCAGGTGGATGAGCAGTCCATGACTTGCAATATTCCACTTTAGGCTTTTCTTGGGCTAGACGGGCGGTCGGAGAGGCCCCTCCGATCAATCGGCTGGTCATGTCAAGCCCTAGCACCTATATGATTTTTCGCCCCAACCCTATTGCCCTTATGGCAAGCCCAACCCCTTTTTATCATATGGTACTAGAAGGCGGTGGCTGAGGGTCTACATGTCCTGGAAATGACATTAAACTCTATCTGATGGTGAGGTTCCAGTTCTGGAGGTTTGGGGAATGTGGAGCACCCCTTCATCCCCATTGCTCCCTGGTCCACTCTGACCCGGAGTGGTAGTACCTGTTAGAGTCCCATCTATGGGTTAAATAGAAAAACATGAGTTGATAAACAAAATTGTATTATGCATTAAAAATGAATTCATTTCACAACTTTGTCGGCATTAAATGACCCACCGAGGTTGATATGCCGTAAAACAAAACAAAACAAAACAAAACAAACAAACTGCATGATACAACTCTACTCGGTTTACGTCCATAAGTAAATCTTTTCTTGTTGGGGAGTGGAGCGTAGAAAACGGGGACTGCTTCTTCTGCAGAGGTATACGACTTCACGTATATTATGTTTACGAGGGTGTTAAAAAATATAACGCCATTTTGTTTAGGACAGGTATAAATACCAACACAGGAAAATGTATCATACATCAAAATGAAGCTGGTCCTCTATGGATCACATCCCTACTTCTCCACATTGTTGAGTCCAAAAGTAATGCCATTTTGTTTAGGACATGTAGAATTACCAACACAGGAAAATGTATCATCCATCAAAATGAAACTGGTCCTCTGTGGATCACATTCCTACTTCTCGACATACTAACCGTTTCTCTTAATAGCATTGTTCAACCTTCGAACGTGGGTGAGTCAAAAAGTAATGCCATTTTGTTTAGGACAGGTATAATTACCAACACAGGAAGATGTATCATACATCAAAATGAAGCTGGTCCTCTGTGGATCACATCCGTACTTTCCACATAGATGAGTCAAAAAGTAATACCATTTTGTTTAGGACAGGTATAATTACGAACACAGGAAGATGTATCATACATCAAAATGAAGCTGGTCCTCTGTGGATCACATTCCTACTTCTCCACATAGGTGAGTCCAAAAGTAATGCCATTTTGTTTATCACAGGTATGATTACCAACACAGAAAAATGTATTATACATGAAAATGAAACTGGTCCTCTGTGGATCACATCCCTTCTTCTCCACATATGTGAATAAAAAGTAATGCCATTTTGTTTAAGACAGGTATAAATACGAACACAGGAAAATGTATCATACATCAAAATGAGGCTGGTCCTCTGTGGATCACATTCCTACTTCTCAACATACTCACCGTTTCTCTCAATAGCAATGTTCCACCTTCGAACGCGAGTAAGTCAAAATGTAATACCATTTTGTTTAGGACAGGTATAATTACCAACACAGGAAGATGTATAAATGTGGTCATCTGATTTAATGAATAATTAATTGATATCTAATATTATTGTTTTATTTTAAAATCAATCCTATGCATGATTTTATATAGAAACTAATTAAAACATAATTAAAATAAGTTTAATCCTTTCATATACGTTCTTATTTAATTTTGTTAGCCTTTCTAATTTAATATATTTCATTACACTAACACTTAATAGTTACGCCAGGAGGGCCCATATTCTTGATAGTAAATTGAAATATAAATGTACCACGTACGCGATTCCCTAACCACTAGATACAAAAGAACACTTGAAATATATGTTTTCCATATTTTAGACCATTTTTATCAATTCCTCTTTCTTTTTAAAATAATACAAAAATAATTCTAACCAAAAACTTTCCTTCTTATCGTCTATTTATTATATTCAATTGATACAGATTAGCGTTATCGCTTCTGCATGCTCACCCCCTCTCTCAATCTTTCCCCTACTCTTTCTTTCTTTTTATGTTTGTGTAGCAAAATATGGTCTATTATTTAGCTTAGGTGAGGTCACTCATAAGAAATAAGAGTTCAACGGATAAGCAACACCCAGATAATCAGGATCTACATTTTTGTATTTCCTCTTGGATGATTTGGACGGTCTCATTATTAAACAGGGTGTTGCAAGATGATAACGGTCGGAAGATTAAGGAACAAGAGTATTAATATATACATCTTTATATTTTACTGTATTTTTTTTAGCTATTATTCAAAAAAGATATTTATTGGATTTTATATTCAAATGTTTGCTAAATATTGTAACAAAAAATGACAAAAAAACAAAAAACAAACCCGAAACCAATGGAACGGGTTATCTTAATATCTGAGAGTAAAGAATACAATCTGGATTGAACAGCCGCCAATAAGGATCGAACTTACTATCGCTATTGACTGTAGTTTTCAAATTATGCCCTGCAAGCGAGAACCCGGATGACGGAACCTCTAACTTTTTTAGTCACACCCAACTCTTTTCCTTTGAATTGAAATGATAAAAGCCTATGAAAGTAAACCATATATATATTTAACCTAGGGCACCTAGCGTGGTGTAATGGTTAGCAAGACCATTGTTAGTGAGTTCGATTCTCACTGGGTGCCCCCCAGTGGCCTTGTGCCACTTCTAAGACAAGCTTAGTAAATAACTATATAGAACGTAGTCTTGGGCACCTCATGTGGTGTAATGGTTAGCAAGCTAGATTAATAGACCATTGTTAGTGAGTTCAGTTCTCTCTGGGTACCCCATACGTCTGGCCTTGTGCCACATCTCAGCTTAGTAAATAATTATATATTCTTAACCTTCCATCTTTATATATCAATATATATTTATCCTTCATCGATGGAAACATAAGTATGAGATGCTGGCAACTGTTAGGTTTTCCAAGTTATTGTTGCTATATTAACAGCTTTTGAACAGTATGTTTTACGCCATGTTTAAGCAGTTGCTGTTTAAATTTTAAACTATTCATGATTCCTGTAAGATTAGACGAAACACCCTTACTTGATTTTGGTCACACCCAATGCTTTTCTTTTTCATTGAAATAATAAAAACCTATAAAAGTAAACTGGATTTAACAGCCCCTAGTAAGGATCGAACTTGCGAAAGCGTCGAAGTGATACTATCCAAGTATGACGGAACTCCTAACTTGATTTTGGTCACACCAATGCTTTTCGTTTTAATTGAAATAATAAAAATCTATAAAAGTAAACCATATCTATTTTCATTTTTACATGCCATTTCTATATCTGGTCAAAGACAATGTATATATAAAACTCATAGAATAATCCAATACGAGTTGCCATGCCGTTAAAATCTACCAATCCTCCCATTCCTCTGGAATGGATCAGCACCAAAAATTGTGATGAATGATTGGTCAAAAGAGTTTGACAATAAATAAAAAAACAAAACAAAACAATGAATGCTCATCTCAAAAGAATCATGTCGCAACGGATATAATTGTTGTTTATTATTACAGTTCTAAGTGACAATAATCTCTAAGTTGCAGGTTCAATCCTGGCCAAGGGCGATAATAACATAAAATAAATATTTGACACAGCTTAACACTTGTACCCGGTAATGATTAACAAAATAAGAACAGTCTACATCCGTGGATTGAATAAAGGGTTCGGTTCGAAGTTCCGTGAAGGCTCCAGAGTTCGACACTTAGTTTCCCAAATTTGAAGAGAATTTCCAAGTTCAGGAAAGGTCCCGAGTTTGACAAGAAACACCTAAAGTAGGCCATAGGGCACATTAACCGAAACGATGTCCACCCTGTCAGCTGGGGCGTTAGAATCCACCGACTGCACCTCTCCAGAGTGGTAAGACTCCCCCAAATGGGGCTACCTGTTGGTCGTGAGTGGCAACCCGTGATGCTTAAGGATAGAACCCAGGTGATTGAGCAGTTCATGACATGCAATACTCCACTTTGGTCCTATCTTGGGCTAGACGGGCGGTCGGAGAGGCCCCTCCGATCAATCGGCTGGTCACATCAAGCCCTAGAACATATATGATTACCCCAACCCTATTGCCCTTATGGCAAGCCCCAACCCCATTTATCATATGGGTGCTAGAAAGTGGTGGCTGAGGGTAAATGTCCTGGGAATGGTTAAACTCTATCTGATGGTGAGGTTCCAGTTTTGGAGTTTTGAGCTCTCTGTGAGTAGTAGCTGTTAGGTCCCATCTATGGTTATAAAAATGTATTTAAAAAAATTACCATTAATGATACTTATTTAATCCGCAAAAAACTGAGGTGATTTATAAAAAAACGAAAAATAAAATTAAAATGATCAATTAGTCGAATAATTCAAGAAAATTGGATTTTCATATTCTACTAAAATTGAAACAGTCAAAATTTGATTAACAGTAATAAGGATATCTCTGTAAGACGAAGCAATCCGAGAATATAAAACGCACGTGGATTCAACAGCCGTCAGCAAGGATCGAACTTGCGATAGCATGTAAGTGTAGTTTTCAAATGCCTGAAAACCCGGAAGATGATGGAACCCCTCACTTGATTTTTGGTCATACCAGTAATTTTCTTTTTTTTTTTTTATCTAAGTAATAAAAGCCGATAAAAATAAACCATTTTTATATATTTTAAACCGGGTGGGAGGTTATTAAAAAACAAAAAAAAAACTATATATTCTTTATTTTTAACATATTTTTTATATATTAATATATTTATTCATTATTCATTTTTCATTCACCGTCGGAAACATAGGTATTAGATTCGGGCAACGGCTGAGTTTTCGATATTATTGTTGCTATTTTATGAATTTTTTAGCTTTATATTTTTACGCTAAAGATGAAGTAGTTGTTTTATATTTTAACTATTCATCAATTCTAGTACCTATTTTTTACTTATAAACTCTTTTACTTTTCAAACGCTTGGTTTTACTATCGTGAAAAAAAAGTTATATATTAAACAAGAGAAAATACAAACTATATAAAATGGCTGAAGGTAAGTTACTTTCGTTTTTTTTTTTTTTTTTTTTTTTTTTTTTTTAATTCTTTTTATCTAAGTGTTTTGGTTGTTTTTGTTTTACGGCATATCAACCTCAGTGGGTCATTTAATGCCGATAAAGTTTTGAAATGAATCAATTCTTAATGGATAATACAATTTTTCTATAAATACATTTTTCTATTTTAACCCATACATGGGACTCTAAAAGGTACTACCACTCCGGGTCAGAGTGGACTAGGGAGCAATGGTGATGAAGGGGTGCTCCACATTCTCCAAAACTGGAACCTCACCATCAGATAGAGTTTAACGTCATTCCCAGGACATGTAGACCCGCAGCCACCGCCTTCTAGCACCCATATGATAAAAAGGGGTTGGGGTTTGCCATAAGGGCAATAGGGTTGGGAAAATCATATAGGTGCTAGGGCTTGATGTGACCAGACGATTGATCGGAGGGGGCCTCTCCGACCGCCCGTCTAGCCCAAGATAGGGCCTCTTTTCATCTAAGTCTACATTTGAAGACATTTAAAAACATCTCTTCGAAGATTAGAATCCTTTAAAGGTTCTTCTCGTATCTCGTCTATATTTGATGTAAAATATATTAATTACGTATAATTAAAGTTTGAACAATTAAAAAAATTACGTTCTCTAAACCGTGCTATGTCGTCTGTGGCAGAATACGCCGACTGCCTCTCTGCAGAGTGGTAAGATCCACGGGCCACCTGTTGGGCGTGGGTGGCGATCTACGATGCTTAAGAATGGAACACTATATTTAATATAAAATATTAATTAGACTACGAAAAAGCGTATACATTTTAAAAGTGGAATTTCTAAAAAGAAAAGTAGCAAACCCTTATAACTAGATATTTCATTCTTAGTTTACTTTTATTTTTTTAATTTTCTTATTTTATTTTATTTTATTTTATTTTATTTATTTATTTATTTATTTATTTTTTCGATCAATCTCATCAGAGAAATTCAATTGATAGATGTTTGGAGCTACGAATGGGATTGTAATTGAAGAAATAAATTTTCTGGAAATAAAATTTTAGTAATTACAAACCATCTTTTTTTTTTTTTTTTTTTTTTTAATTCTTTTTAATCTAAATCTGTTAGTGGTCATATCTATGAGTTAAATAGAAAAGTGAGTCTCCATTAAAAAACGATTTTTTTTTCTCAAAACTTTGTGGCATTAAGTGACCCGCCGAGGTTGATATGTCGTAAAACAAAAAATGGTTAAATCGAACTTAACGGACCTAAATTCCAGCATCGTATATCACCCCAGCGTAAGAAAAAATACCAATAATCAAGGAATTAACCGAATTTAATGAACTTTCAGTGTTGATATACTAATAAATAAACGATATAATGTATCATTTTATTCCTTTTAGTACATTAGACAGTCCTCATTGTTTTTTTTTTAAATTTTAAACAAGTTTTAATAAATACATGACTGGTATTATATATCTATATATAGTTTATTTTATTTTAATACATATTTAAAGTTTACATTTCAAATTGTTTTATTGTTTAATCCTTTAATGAATTTGATGATTTTACTTACTTAGCGTACAAACTCGCTGACATTGAATTTTTCACTCCCGCCTCTCCGGCAATATGTTTCAAAAATCTAGTTTTACATCGCCCGGGTGTTTTTATTTTGTACTAGTATATTTAATGAATTTATAGCGATAATGATAATAAATGATACATATGCCTATCAAATAAATTTGAGTGGTATATATTAGAATTAAATCTACACTTATTTTTTTTATACATTAAAGTATTAAAATTATACATTAAAATTATATTTCATGAATATTACAATATATGTCAACGTTTCAAAAATGTACTTTTTACATCGCCCGAAGGGTGTTTTTTTAAAATTATTTTGTACTAGTATACATAATCTTTCCTTGCAGCATCTCAAGAGGACAAGACCGTCGCGAAAATAATCTGGAAGAGCCGTGTCGAATTCCTGTTCCGATCGATTGAGGAAAATAAATTGGACCAGGCAACTGAACTTTTCGTAAACCTCCAACCCGAAAATAAAATCAAAATATTAAATTCCACGATGGGCGGCTGTTTACCTCTTTACGTCGCAGTTAATCTTAACCACGTTAAATTCTCCCGCTTCCTCCTCAAACATTCTCTTCTTCAGGGTCGTGACAAAATGTCCAACCAATGGAAAAAACGCGGGCACCCGCTTATTGCCGCCATAAAACAAAACAATAAAAAGCTGATCCGACTGATCCTGAAGTACCTCCCCGATATCAACGACGACATCACCGGCCCCTTATCGCCGCTCATAGTTGCTATATTCCTCAGGAATCTAACCGCCGTGAAACTGATAGTATCTAAGGGAGCCGATGTTAATCGACCGTGCTTGGGTGGGAGGACCCCTCTGATGTACTCGACTTCTAATGATAAAATTTGCAATTTTCTGCTCGACCACGGCGCGAACGTTAACCACCAAGATAATGAGGGTTTTACGGCCATTCACTTAGCGGCTGGTTGGGACCATAGAAAAAGCGTAATTAACCTTTTAGTAGCTGGCGCTGATCTTGAGATCCGGAACCACGAAGGTATGAACCCCTTAATGTGGGCTGCTATAAATAGCAAGGTGAATATGTTTATAAATTTGGGAAAACAGTCCGTTTATTCGGAGCTGGATCAGATCGAGTCTTATGAACTCTATAATGCCTGCACTGAAACTCCAAAACTAAATTTATGGAAATTATCGTTAAAGCAAAGACGCCTTGCAAATCAACCAAAGAGTTTTGAAATTCCAACACAAGACATCCTTGATTTTTCCAAGGAATATACTACCGAGAGTGAATTGGAAAGTTTAGCAGACAACCCTTTAAAGATGTCCTTCCAGAGTGTCCTGATCGTCGAAAGGACCCTAGGCACAGAAAACCGCGTGTACCTTAGGGTTCTTTTGCAAACAGCACTGATTGCCAAGTGGGAAAACAATCAGAAGAAAGTTCGACAGTTGATTAAGCACATCATAAAAATACGCCGTGAACCCGCTTTTGTGAGCTACTGCGGGTCTCACATTAAAACTCTCTTCTATGAAATTGCTGAGAATGGCGATCCCGAGGACTTCATCAAATACGGTGGGTTTGTTATTTTCAAAATTATTACAGAGGCACTTATAAAAATGTGGCATCTTTTACGAGAACATATATATATGTATCCGTGTTATGTGGATGGCAATTATTCGCAAATTGCCGACACCTTTTTATACACCATGGCTATAACCAAGAAAAAGCTTCCCCAGAGGTACGAAAGCACATTTATAAACGATGTGCGAGGAGTACTTAAAGAGGATCTTCGACTTGTACGCTGTCAGTCTCTTTTGCACCGGGCAGTTGTGTTGACTAGTGAAGAACCGTGGGCTTCCGTTGAACTCATTTACCTGCTCCTTGAATTCGGTGCCGATGTTGGCTCCACAGATATCTTCGAGAAGACCCCGCCCATGTATGCTCTTCAGTATGTGCCGGAAAGGATCATTGACGCTGTCTTCGAACTTTTTGATATGTATGAAACCCAGTCAGAAAAAGCAAGCAGTGAAGATTTTACAAATCTAGACGATGCTGTGTGTGCATACGATGAATAATTAAATACCTTCGAAATGGAATATATATCCTGATCTTACGGGCCCCCCTTGTGGTGTAATGGTTAGCAAGTTCGATTAGTAGACCATTGTTAGTGAGTTCGATTCTTACTGGGTGCCCCACACTTCTGATCTTACAACGCATCTATAGTATTTTTAACTTGTTATCTACATATACGAGGGTGAGTCGAAAATTAATGTCATTTTGTTTAGGACGGGTATAATAACCAACACAGGAAAATATATCATACATCATACAGCTTGTTCTCTGTGGATCACATCCCTACTTCTCCACGCAGTCACTGTTTCTCTCAATAGCAACGTTCCACTCTTCGAATGAGAGCATATATCAGTGCTCTGTAAATTATGTTGACTGTTCTTTGAACCACTTCTTCATCATTGGAATAATGTTTGCCTCTCAAACCCTAATCAGACGATCTTATCTCAGGTCCCATGAAAGAGGGTGTAACATATATCAAAATAAATAATTACTGTCCTGACCATGAAAATTCTTAAAAAGTGAAACCTTTTGATTTTTAGTATTACTAGCAAATATATGCACCCTCCGGGTGCAAGTATTTAAGTTTTAATGTAATAAAATATTGTATTAAATTAGAAAGAAACTAAATAAGAATACAGATAAAAAGATTTGAAACAGAGGGAGTATAATAAAAAAGGGAACAACTGAAACTTACTCTTCCATCACTCTCGTCTTTCATTGTTATTTTTTCGAATTTAAGTATTTAGTTATAAGAGGAAGTAAAGAATAAAATGACAGTTATTTTATCTTGTTAATGGATTTCATTTAAGATTCATTGAAGAGATTTTTGTTTATATTCACTAAAATAAAACGAAACAGTTAGAAATCAATAAAACTAAGCACATATTTATTAAATTCGATTTTTTAATATTAATATGCAAATTAGCCTTCCCGTTCGCACTGTAAACCGCTATTTTGTTGTATACATAAATATAATTGCATGTTGTCAGTATGGAGACATAATTAACAGTATTAATAATGTAAGACAATTTTATTAATAATTGAGGTTTAGATAAAGATAAAATCATGGAGAATGTGATGTCAATAACTAAGAGAATTGTGACTTGAGTAGGAATATAGTTTCGGTTACAGACCGAAAAACACACAATCTCCATTATAATAAGAGATTTGTATTATTCGGAATATTGTCCTCATCTTCATTGTTATCTGTACAACATTTCGGCCAATGTGTCCTCTGGCCTTTGAACTTTGAACATGACCCTTTATTCAGTCCACGGGGTATCTTGTTCTCATTCCGCTAACCATAGCTGGGGGGTAGAGGCATTAAGCTGTGTTAATTATTATTTTATGTTACTGCTGCCCCTGACCAGGATTGAACCTACAGTCTAGAGATAACTGTCACATCCCTCTCAACAGCTTCTCTCAATAGAAACGTTTCTCCTTCGAATGAGAGCATATATCCCTGCTTCGTAAAATTTCGTTGACTGTTCTTTGAGCCACTTTTTCACTACAGATTTCACTTCCTCATTATTGGAATAATGTTTGCCTCTCAAACCCTAATCAGAGGATCTTCTCTCCGACCCCAGAAAAGAGGGATTTATTTTTTTGTTAACCTTAAATGTCTATATTGATTTCCAATCAGACTTTATATGCGTTGGAAAATGCTGATAGTAAATTTTGGCATGTCCTGTCTCACCTTCCACTCTCTCTTGTGTGTCAAAATATAAACATATAAATGATAGTAAAAGATAATTAATCACAATTATCATGCATCAAAAGTGAAAAGGAGACAGACTCCTTCGCTAATTTGCTGATTCCGACTTTTTGTAACTGGAGGTTTGGGGAAAGTGGAACACCAATTCATGACCATTGCTCCCTGGTCTACTCTGACGTTAAACTCTATCTGATGGTGAGGTTCCAGTGTTGGAGTTTGGGGAATGTGGAGCACCCCTTCATCACCATTGGTGCACTCTAGCCCGGAGTGGTAGTACCTGTTAGGGTCCCATCTATGGGTTAACTAGAAAAATGTATTTATAAAAAATTGTGTATCCATTAAGAATTAACTTCTTTCAAAACTTTATCGGCATTAAATGACCCATCGAGATTGATATGCCGTAAAACAAACCAAACTATAACTATCCTAAACAAAATGGCATTAACTTTAGACCCTCCCCTCGTAATTCTATCATTTCTACCTTTTAGCTACTCGATAGTATTTGAACGCTCAAAAATGATATTTAAATGAGCAATACCTTTTACCACACTTTTCCCCAGTACAATGAACAGTCTTCATTAAATATTTGACTTATTGTAGTTGGTCTTTGGCTAATCGGATTTCGAAAAAAAATCAATAATGTAACTTTTTTTTTTTTTTTTTTTTTTTTTTTGTGCATATCGCGTAAATGCCTCCTGGCCAAAAAAAAAAAAACACTAAACGGTGACTTCTGAAAAACCGACCCGTGCAACTTATGAACATCCTAGTTGTTTGAAGGCGTTTTACCCGAAAAGTTAATGCAACATGAAAACGATATTGGTTATTTCCTATAAATCCAACCTAAACAACGGGGAACCACTCTTGACTGATAGATTATTTATTTATTGATCTACTAGGAAAAAAGAAGACGGGCTTAGTGTTATTTTAATGGGAAAATAAATAATTTATCAGTCAAGAGTCGTTCCCCTTTGTTTATGTTGGATTTAGGGAAATAACTGCGACATTTTACCTCCCTCCCCAAGTCTTTCCTCAACATGTAGATGTAAATATTTTGACCCTCACCTTTTTAAAAATATTTTTTAATTGTTTGAAGGGGTTTCTCTCCACAAATAACTTTTTAGTGGTTTTAAGGCGTTAAAAGAAAGCCACTCCCTTTTAAAATATCTTTGTTTCGGTATTTTCATTTTATTTTGATTATAAAAAATAAATAAATATATATATATATATATAAGTGCTTAATTGGAGTCGTACCTAATTTTGAAAATTAATTAATTAATAATGAATTAGGCGGGAATACCTATTAAATGTATGGCTAAACAAATCGAGAAAAATCATTGATTGATCGATTTGTTTAGCCATACATTTAATAGGTATTCCCGCCTAATTCATTATTAATTAATTAATTTTCAAAATTAGGTACGACTCCAATTAAGCACTTATTCTCCCAAAAATTATCGGCAAAAAGCATATTTACATATTCTATCTTTTTTTTTTTAATTTTTTTATTTGGGTTTGATTAATGTCTCGATATGTTTTTGTATTCTCTGGAAAGATTTTCAGCAGGCACCGCTTAGCGTTTTTTTTTTATTAATTTACTTTTTAAAATTTTTTAAAATTTTTTTATTTCATTTTTTTATTTTTTATTTATTTATTTATTTTTTTTATTTTTTAGAAGAGGCTAGGACGCATTTATGCGATATGCACCCATTTTTCAGTTCTGTTAACTTCTAACCCACCCCGTATTTATGGGACGCAAAGTGTATTTTGTGCTGATTCTAAGTTTTGTATAAATAAAATTTTTAAAAATGACTGAAGATGTGAATGGAATGAAAAATAATCTTTTAATTATTAAGATTATTCGGACTATTGTCCTCCTCTTTATTGTTATCTACACAACGTTTCGGCCAACGAGCCCTCCTGTCTTCATGTATATCTTCATAATCGTGAACGTTTTGTCGTAATTGGAAGACTTCTTGTCGAATCCAGGGAGACTTGTAATCGCGGAGTTTTCTTGTCAAACTCGTGGAGACTTGTTGTCGTAATGGAGAACCTTCTTGTCAAACTCTACACACACATATAGGAAATCCGATAGAGAATTATCCCCCCTGCCGCTAGGGGGAAAATCGCCAACACGAGGTTTGGCGGGAGAATCAAACCTCGGCACTTGTCTGAAGGCCGTCGACCAGGACGGAGGCGTTTTTAACAGCATACTTTCTGAAGGCTGTCCAATGGGACGGAGGTGTCTCACCAGCATACTTATCAGAAGGCTGTCGACCTAAATAGTCACCTTAAAAAAAGGCCCCATCCACCACTTATTTAAAAGAGCAGTTACCTAGGCGAGTAGCTTCTAAAAAGCACTCCCTACACTTTTTACTTATCGTATGAGAACCGGTCGGCATGGACGCGTCGCAAACAATTCCCAACACTCGACTTCCTAAGAACTTCTAAGAGAAACGTCTAACAGAACTCTACAACCACAGCGACCAGAATACCCTTGCTAGAGCCACCTCACCTACGAACTGTAATTTCACCTCTCAAATAAATCTCGTAGCAAATGCCATCAAAATTTGCACCACTATTTTTTGGGTAATAAAGGACTATTTGCTCGTAAACTCCTACCATAAAATAAACTGAACCCCCATTTTATGTCCGTATTTTTTGCAATAAATGTTTTATTTTTCTTGCATCCGTTATGTTACAATACAAAATATATTTTATTTATTTATTTTAATATTCATTTCAGTGTGCATATTCTAAAAGTTTTTATTTTGTGAGAATGTTTAGTTTTAAAGTGGGGGCTCGTTTACAATTTAGGCATAAACTGGATCCTCCTTTTATGACCGTAATTTTGTTTTTTCGTCGACGATGATTAAAATCTGACGCTTTTATTTTAAGAGTACCAAAGCCAAAAAGAAAAGAAACAATATAATATTCAACTTTTTACTCGTAAATTCCTGCCATAAAATTAGGCTTGGGCATTTTATGGTAGGAATTTACGAGTACAAAGTCATAACTAGTTGAAACATGAACTCCGACACGTTTGTGAGACAAAACATTTTATATAGATAACAGCACATGGAAACGATACATAAATTACAAGATAGTGTACATAAACATACATACATACATAAAAGGACTAGAGCGTCCGTACATAGAGATCACTTACTAAGAGGGGGGCGTAGCCCCACAGAGAAAGGGGTAGACAGTAGGCTAACCCATGTGCTCGTTCCGGAGATGCAGCTAAAAGAGGAAGCAGCGTTTGAATTGGAAAAAAAACTTGACTTGATAGAATACTGACTGCAGTATTGAAATCAGAATACCATTATTGGTCTAAATCAAATGAAAAATCAAACTCCACAGTGTTGCATAGCGCCTTCTTCACTGGTACTAAATAATTATAATGTTGCATACCTCTCTTTAATTCTATTTCTTGGCCGTCTTTAGTATTCTGATCGTCTTTGGTATTTCTATCATCTATCTTGACTTGGTCTGCCATCTTCTAAGATCTTGCGTCTGGAGTTGACTTGGGGACTTCGATCTGGTTTTCTGTTAGGGATTTCTCGTTATCAGAAGCCCTGTTTTATTGCTGGTTTTTAGATAATAAACACAAGACTTCGATTTACTTTGATGTTACTTTATTTGGTAAATCCCCAACCCAGACATCTGCTAACTAACATAGCGCGCGTGAGTTCCAGTTTAGACAGAGAATAAAATGGCCGACCGCTCTGCCCGACGTTCAACTGCAAACTGGGGACTCAAAAAGGTCCCACGTGACTTCACATATTTGGCGGGCTTCTGTAATTTTCCATGGAGGGACCCGGCCATGATATGAAAAGGGTCACCCTCAGAATTACAGGGGATTGACAATAATCTTATGCAACTGCATAGATTATGTAACAATAGAAATTATGTCGAAAAATTGTTCCCCAGTGTTATTCCTATCTAATCATATTATAATGGAGCTTGTGTGTTTGTTTCTCTGTAACCGAAACTATATTACTACTCAATTTAGTTATTTACGCCACGTTCTCCATGATTCTATTTTATTTAAACTTCAATTATAAATACATTTTTTCAATCATACCTCCAGCAAGAAGACAAAAAGACACTTGGATCTTTCACTTCGGACTTTGGCATTATCACCAATTTGAGGAATCACTTGTCAAAAGGTTTAATAAAATAAAAGGTTTAATAAAAAAAAAAAAGCAAAAACAAAAGAATCTTATTATAATAGAGATTGGGTGTTTATTTCTCTCTAACCGAAACTATATTAATATACAATTCGCAATTCCCTTAATTATTCACGTCAGATTCTCCATGATTTTATTTTATTTAAACCTCAATTACACTGGTTTACAAAGAAATTGATGCAAGTACAAAAATAGCTGTTTAACCTAATATGGGGGTGCTGAATTCCATTTTGAGGGTGAGGTTACTTCCATTGCATTTATGTAGTAAAATTACTTCCAATGCATTTATGTAGTAAAATTACTTCCAATGCATTTCTAGACATTGCTTGTTTAATAACACTGGTTTGCAAAGAAATTGAGGCAAGCACAAAAATAGCTGTTTTAACCTAATTTGGGGGTGTTGAATTCAGATTTGAAATCCGTTTTTACTCATCACCTCTAGTTTTTTTTTAGATATGCATACTGTACATTTTGTACACATACTGTACATAAGGGCGTATATGAATTCAGGGTTAATTTCTAATATTGTGTGACTTATGCCTTCTTTTTTAGTTATTATGCAATAAATGTAAGTGATAGCATTATATATATATATATATATATATATATATATATATATATATATATATCAAGACGGATTTTGGCAGTTAAGCGTAGCCAACACGTCTCAATCAACAGCCAGTAGTACACTAGCCAGTAGTGCACTAGCAGTCAGCAGATCATCTAAGAAAACACATTTCTAATTATCTGCGGTGCTATAACTTGTGTACATTGTGTCATCCAAGTATATTTATTCCGTCAATGTTCTTTATCTATCCTGTTTTATCTGTAATAAGGTGCTGCAACTGTTGAAATAAGCACGTATATAGTCTGTATATACTAAAAGGAGACTATTTAAAAGACAGAAAACTAGAGGTGATAGAGCAAAACTGTTTATAAATTTAAATTCAGCACACCCAAATTAGTAAAAAAAAAAAACCCAAACACCTATTCCCATTCTTGCCTCAGACAAAAAATATTTTTTTGTAAACCAGTGTTATTAATAAAAGATTTTCTACATTATTAACACTGTCGACCATATCTACATACTACTAACATGCAATTGTATATATATATATATATATATATATATATATATATATATAATTAAAAAACCCGGTTTACAGTGTTAACAGGAACGCTAACTTGCATATTGATTATTTCTCTGAATGTTTGAGATGAGAATTGATGATTATTATTATCTGCGTTATTCGGACTATTGTCCTCATCTTTATTGGTATGTGTACAACATAACACATGGCCTAGTGGATAAGGTAGTTAGGTTAAGACAGTTCGAAGTGACAGTTATCTCTGGATTCCGGGTTCAATCCTGAGTAGGGGCAGTGACATAGAATGATAATTAACACAATTCCTACCCCAGATATGGTTAGTGGAATAAGAACAGGATAACCCCCTGGACTGAATAAAGGGTTAGGTTCAAAGTTCCGTGATGGCTCCCGATTACGACAAGAAAGTTCCCGAGTTCGAAAAGAAGGTTCCCGAGTCCGACAAGAAATACCTGAAGAAGGCTGGAGGGTATACCGGCCAAAACGTTGTACAAATAATAATAAAGATGAGGACAATAGTCCGAATAACGCAGATAATACTTGCATTTAGATATTAAGAATTCGATTTTAATAAACATTATTAGTATTATTGATTTCTAATTGTTTGGTTTTATCTTAATGAATATAAACCAAAATCTCTTAGATAAACCTGAATAGAAATCCATTAACAAGAGTAAATAATTGTAACTGTATTATTTACTTCCTATGTTAACTAAATAGTTAAATTAGGAAAATTTAGCAATGAAAGACGGGAGGGAAGGAAGAGTAAGTTTCAGTTGTTCTATTTTTCGATTTGTTACAATTTTTAAATAGACTGACCGTCAAAGCAAAAAGAGTCTCGCAGATTTCTTATTTTTTGTGATACATTTATTTTCCCTCAAACTAATGATAGACCTGACGAAGATCAATAGAAATAGATCGAAACACTGCAGCGTAGGTAAAATAAATAATACTCGTTTGTGAACTAGTGTTTTTTCAATTTTTCATGATATTACATACTGTCGGATTCACTTCCATTTTTTCTTCTCAAAGCAATAAATGTACGAGCTATTACCTTACATCACAGAAACCATACAAGTAAGACGAAAAGGGCTGTACTTTAGAAACAGGGACGAACTCATAAGTGATGTTCTCTTTCATTTGGTCATACCAATGTTGGTCAAACATATCCCAGAAGCATGACCTTACAAAGCAACAAATGTAAAGATACTTATCTTACATCACAGAAACCACACAAGTAAGGCAGAAAAAGACACTACTGAAGAAACAAGGACGAACTCATAAGTGACGTTTTCGTTCACATGGTCAGATTTGTGTTGGTCGAACATATCCTGGAAGCATTACTCAACAGAGCAACAGATGTATGGACATTTACCTTACATCATCGAAACAATTGAAATTAGATGAAAAAGACACTATTAGAGAAACGAGGACGAGCTCATAAGTGACGTTCACATGGACACACTAGTGTTGATCGACCAGAAAAAATGCATCTACAAGCTCTGAGTAAACATTGAATGGAATCTAGAGGACCTAACAAGAATCTGCTCGGTCGACTGGGGTTGTAGAATACGCAGATTGCGCCTTTACAGAGGGGTAAGACCCCCACCCCTAAGGAAACCACCTGTTGGCCATGGGTTGCGACTAGTGATGTTTAAGAACGGAATTATGGTGGATGACCAGTCCAGGACTTGCAACACTGCAATTATGTCCTTACTTAGGCTAGACGGGCGGTTAGAGAGGCCCCTCCGATCAATCGGCTGGTCACGTCAAGCCCTAGCACCCATATGATTGCCCCAACCCTATTGCCCTTATGGCAACCCCCAACCCCTTTTTATCATATGGGTGCTAGCAGGCGGTGGTTGAGGGTCTACATGTCCTGGGAATGACGTTAAACTCTATCTGATGGTGAGATTCCAGTTCTGGAGGTTTGGTGAATGTGGAGCACTCCTTCATCCCCATTGCTCCCTGATCCACTCTGACCCGGAGTGGTAATACCTGTTACAGGTTAAATAGAAAAACATGAGTTTATAAACAAAATCTGATTATCCATCAAGAATGCGTTTATTTCAAAATTTGTCGGCATTGAATGACCCACTGAGGTTGATATGCCGTAAACCAAACCAAACCAAACTAGGATAGTTCAATGTATAAATAATTGATTAGTTATAGATAGATCAATATTTACAAAATTCTGGGAAATGTGTAGCACCCCTTCATCCCCATTGCTCCCTGGTCCACTCTGACCCGGAGTGGTAGTACCTGTTAGGGTCCCATCTATGGGTTAAATAGAAAAAACATGAGTTTATAAACAAAATTGATTATCCATTAAGAATGAATTTATTTCAAAACTTTATTGGCATTAAATGACCCATTGAGGTTGGTATGCCGTAAAACAAAACAAACTAAACCATAACAACTCCTTTAAATAGTTTTTCGTATTGGTGGGTGTTATAACTATGGTTGGATTCAAAGGTATAATATCAATTAATTGTTGGTTGAAGAAACAACTCCGACTAAGTGGTATTAAATATAACAATAGACTTTACATATAACAGCACATGGAGAAACATTTATAACAGACATACAGATACTAGTACAAAATAAAAACGCCCCCGGGCGATGTAAAAATAGATTTTTAAAACATATTGCCTGAGGGGTGGGAGTAAAAAATTCAATGTCAGCGAGTTTCTACCCTAAGTAAGTAAAATCATAAAATTCATTAAAGGATTAAAAAATAATTTGAAATGTAAACTTTAAATATGTATTAAAATAAAACGAACTATATATAGATATATAATACCAGTCATGTATTTATTAAAACTTGTTTAAAAAAAACAATGAGGACTGTTTAATGTTGCATATTCAAACTTTGAGTGTATTTATTCTATGTTACGACGATTTTGGGTAATGTGACGTAAGCAGTGAGGTAAATTTTGTTACAGACAAAAACTGGAAGCAAATCTCCATTATTAATACTAGCAAAATAAAAAGACACCCTCCGGGTGATGTAAACATCATTGTTTGAAAGATATTGCCTGAGGGGATGGGAGCTGAAAATTCAATGTCATAGAGTGTGTACCATAAGTATATAAAATCGTCAAATTCATTAAATGAGTAAAAAAAAATGAAATAAAGAAAGACCATTTGAAATGGAAACAGTTCCGATAACTTTAAATATTATATTAGAATAAAACAATCTATATATAAATATATAACACCGGGCATCTATTTATTGAAACAATGAGGATTGTCTAACGTTGCATTCTCACATTTGGAGTATATCTATTCTATGTTATGACGTTGGATTATGTGTTGGGTAATGTGACGTAAGCAGTGACGTAATTTTTGTTACAGACAAAAACCGGAAGCGAATCTCCATTATTAATAGAAGATGACCTTAAGGCACCCCTTTTGTGATTTCGACTCGTGGGGACACTTTTCTCATTTACACCGTAAAAATCCGGTTGTTTGTTAGGGGTTAGGGTTAGGGGTTAGGGTTAGTGTTACGCATTAGGGTTAGGGGTTAGTTTTATAATTAAAAAAAAACTCGAAAAATAATTTTTTAACAGTTAAACGGATTTTGACGGTGTAAATGGAAAAAATGTCCCCACGAATCGAAATCGCAAAAGCGGTGCCTTAAGGTTATATGGTCCGGATTATTATTTTTCTTTTTTAAACACTAAAACTCATTATAACCCAGAACAAATAAAGAAGTGAGTATCATGATATATCAGGGAGAATATATATAAGGTGAGCGAAAAGAATATAATCTACATTGAACAGCCGCCAATAAGGATCGAACTTGCTATCGCAATGGACTGTAGTTTTCAAACCATGCCCTGCAAGCGAGAAACTGGATGACTTTTTTGGTCACACATACATTAAAAATAAGAAAAACAATAGCTCATCTTAAAAGGATTAGATGGATTAACAATGTTTTATTTAAAAAAAAATATAATCTGGATTGAACAGCATCCAATAAGGATCGAACTTGCGATATCGTGGAAGTGATATTTTCAAACTATGACCCGTAAGTAGCAATCCGGATTACGAAACTCCTAACATGTCTCGGTTACACCCAATGCTGTCCTTTTAAATTGAAATAATAAAAGCCTATGAAAGAAAACCACATATATTTTTAACATGTCATTTTTACATCTAGTCAAAAACAATGTTTATATAAAACTCATAAAATACTCCAATACCAGTTGTCATGTCGTTAAAATCTACCAATCATACCAGCCACCAACCTGGAGTGGACCAACACCAAAAAATATTATGTATTATTGGTAAAAAGTATTTTACAATTAATAATAATAATAATGAGAAAAAACACAATGATAGTTCAACCCAAAAGACTCACCGCCCTGTCGGCCGGGGCGTTAGAATGCACCGACTGCACCTCTGCAGAGGGGTAAGACTCCCCCTATGGGGCCACCTGTTGGCCGTGGGTGGCGACCCGTGATGCTTAAAGATAGAGCCCAGGTGGATGAGCAGTTCATGACTTGCAATACTCCACTTTGGCCCTATCTTGGGCTAGACGGGCGGTCGGAGAGACCCCCTTGGATCAATCGGCTGGTCACGTCTAGCCCTAGCACCTATATGATTTTCCCAACCCTATTGCCCTTCTTATCATATAGGTACTAGAAGGCGGTGGCTGCGGGTCTACATGTCCTGGGAATGACGTTAAACTCTATCTGATGGTGAGGTTCCAGTTTTGGAGGTTTGGGGAATGTGGAGCACCCCTTCATCACCATTGCTCCCTGGTCCACTCTGACCCGGAGTGGTAGTACCTGTTAGGGTCCCATCTATGGGTTAAATAGAAATATGTATCTATAAAAAATTGTATTATCCATTAAGAATTGATTTATTTCAAAATTTCGGTATTAAATGACCCACTAAGGTTGATATGCCCTAAAACAAACCAAGCCATTAAGAAAAACCAAAAAACTCAATTTGATTATCAATTTTTCTTTTTAAGATAATAAAAATAATTCTAACCAAAACCAAATTAGGAAAGGGTTATCATGATATTTCTGAGAAATAAAGTAAGGTGAAAGAAAAAGAATATAATCTGAATTGAACAGCCGCCAATAAGGATCGAACTTGCGATAGCAACGGGCTGTAGTTTTCAAACTATGACCTGTAAGCAAAAACCCGGATGATGGAAATCCTAACTTGTTTTTGGTCACACCCAATGCTTTTCTTTTTTATTAAAATAATATAAGCCTATATAAGTAAACTGTATATTTATTTTAAACAGTAATTCTTATGTAGGTGTATATTTTTAAGATTTAGCAACGGAAACATAGGTGTTCCGTGCTGGCAACGTATTAGTTTTCAATGTTATTGTTGCTGCATTCCAGGCTTTTAAACAGTATAGTTTACGCTACAGTATATGCAGTTTTTATTTTACCTTTTATGTATTCATAATTTGAAGTGTCTATCTAAATATAGAAGACTTACAGTTTTTAAATGCTTGGTTTTAGTGTAGAGAGAAAAGTTGTATATTAAACACGAAAAAGGGCAAACGATATAAAATGGCTGAAGGTGAGTTACTTTCGAATTTTTTTTCCTCTTTCATCTAAGTATAGATATTAAACATTTACAAACAAAATGACGTGCCGTTAGAATATGTGGCCTACCCGCTTTGAATGAGTCCTACCTCAATAATATTAATAGATATAAGTAGTAGGTAATTTATTGAATCTAATTATTTTTCACATATATTCAATTTCAAGAAATGCAATTCAGTCATAAGTTGTATATAGTAATTAAGAATAGTTTTTAAAAAAAATGTTTAACGCTTATTAAGTACAGAGGCCAACCAGATGGTAGAAGTGGTGTAAGTTTAGCATCTAAGGAGGGTATACTATAAGGATGCTATCTGATTGCTCCAAAAATATATTGAGCTTACAGTGAAACGGGTGCCGTTATAGTATGTGGCCTACCCAGTTTGAATGTGCCCTACCTCAGTAAGAGTATATTTATAGATATAAGTAGTAGGCAATTTATTGTAACTAATTATTTTTCACATATATTCAATTTCAAGAAATGCAATTCAGTAATAAGCTGTATATAGTAATTAAGAATAACTAAAAAAGATGGTTAGCTCTTCTTATTGGGTACAGAGGCCAACCAGATGGTAGAAGTAGTGAAAGTTTAGCATCTAAGGAGGGTATACTATAAGGATGCTCTCTGATTGCTCCAATAATATATTGAGATTACAGTGCTTAACTACTAAGGAAGGCCGAATTCAAAAGCCTTAATAATTTTAAACAATGAAATCACGGGTGCCGTTATAGTATGTGGCCTATCCGGTTTGAATGTGTCCTACCTCAATAAGCGTATATTAATAGATAAAAGTAGTAGGCGATTTATTGAAACTAATTATTTTTCACATATATTCAATTCCAAGAAATGCAATTTAGTCATAAGCTGTATAAAGTAATTAAGAAAAATTAAAAAAGAATTTATCCATAACTTATATGAATCAGTTCTAAAATATTCTGAAAAAGGGTTAGGTTTAGGAGATAGTTTAGCCCCTTTTTTATTCTGTTATAGTATGTGGCCTACCTGGTTTGAATGCGTCCTACCTCAGTAAGTGTATATTTATAGATATAAGTAGTAGGCAATTTATTGAAACTTATTTTTATATATTCAAATTCAAGAAATGCAATTAGTCATAGGCTGTATATATTATGTGGCCTACCCTTTTGATTCTGTTATAGTATGTGGCCTACCTGGTTTGAATGTGTCCTACCTCAGTAAGTGTATATTAATAGATGTAAGTAGTAGTCAATTAATTGAAACTAATTATTTTTCACATATATCTAATTTCAAGAAATGCAATTCAGTCATAAGCTGTATATAGTAATTAAGAAAAATTAAAAAGAATTTATCCATAATTTACATGAATCAGATCTATTTAATTCTAAAATTTTGAAAAAGGGTTGTTTAGAAGATATTATAACGTTTTAATATGCGTTTAATGATAGGTTACATACTATAAGAAATACATGATTTCGTAGGCCACATTCAAAAGGTAAGCCACCTCCTATAATGGTACCAAAATACCTGATACAGATTCAAGTCGAGATTATTTTAAACATTGTGATATATATTGTTTATTCAAGTGGCCTACCCGGTCTGAATGTGTCCTACCTCAGTAAGAGTATATTTATAGATATAAGTAGTAGGCAATTTATTGTAACTAATTATTTTTCACATATATTCAATTTCAAGAAATGCAATTCAGTCATAAGCTGTATATAGTATGTGGCCTACCTGGTTTGTATGTGTCCTAGATGTATTTTTCTTTTTCAAAGAATGAATGGCTAATATCATAGAATATTAAGTTTATTTTCCGAAAGTTGAGCATCATAAGCATTTTGATGAAGTTCTTTGGGTGCCGTTATAGTATGTGGCCTACCCGGTTTGAATGTGTCCTACCTCAGTGAGAGTATATTAATAGATATAAGTAGTAGGCAATTTATTGTAACTAATTATTTTTCCCATATATTCAAATTCAAGAAATGCAATTCACTCATAAGCTATATATAGTAATTAAGAATAATTAAAAAAGAATTTATCCATAATTTACATGAGTTCTATTTAATTCAAAAATATTTTAAAATAGGGTCAGGGTTAGCCGTTAATATTATAACCTCATATGTTTTTTTTATGGTAGGCCACATACTATAAGAGAGGCATGATTTCATAGGCCACATACTTAAGTGCTATTATAGTATGAGGCCAACCTTTTTGATTCTCTTATAGTATGTGGTCTACACAGTTTGAATGTGTCCTACCTCAGTAAGAGTATATTTATAGATATAAGTAGTAGGCAATTTATTGAAACTAATTTTTTTTTTCACATATATTCAATTTCAAGAAATGCAATTCAATCATGAGCTGTATATAGTAATTAAGAAAATTTTTAAATAATTCATCCATAATTTACATGAATCAGATCTATTTAATTCTAGGATATTCTGAAATAGGCTCAGGGTTAGCACTTATAGTTAGAAAAACATGAGTTAATAAACAAAATGTGATTTTCCATCAAGAATGAGTTTATTTTAAAACTTTGTCGGTATTAAATGACCCACTGAGGTTGATATGCCGTAAAACAAACCAAACCAAACTAGGATAGTTCAATGTATGATATCTAATTGATTAGTTAGATCAATATTTACAAAATTCAACAGAAAAAACGGGTTTGTGTGTGTAAATATAATAAAAATGTGAATAACGAATTGCACTGTTATGTTTTCAATTGAGTTTTCTCCAAAGATTATCAGATAACAATACGAAAATAAACACTTTATGAACTAAAAATGTTTTTGGAAATAATTAGCTTCTAGAATATCAGTGAAAAAAATTATATATCGATATTTGTTCTGTCTAAAAAGGTGGGGGCCTAACTTTTCAAATAAGTTTTCTCCAGAGATTATTAGATAATAATACTAAAGTAGATTCTGTATGAAATAAAAATTTTGTTTTTAGAATCTAAAAATATGAAATTTGAAACATAAGATTAAGTGATTTTAAATGAATTTTATCCCTTAATTAGGTATATCAATTTTTTTTTCTGCTATGGTAGGCAGAGATTAGACTTGATGTCTAACTCTAAGAAGCTTATGATATGCAGGATCCCAAGTCATATAGGAATGAGGGGGAATGAAAGATCTGACTCCGCAGCTAAATCGGCTCGAGATTTGATCCCCGACAATTTCAAGATACTATATACTGATTTGAAACCTAAAATTAATAGATTTCTTCATACAAAATGGCAACAAAACTGTAATAACAACATCCACAATAAACTCTTCCTAATCAAATCCAATTTGGGAGGCTGGAGACCAACTTTAAGGAAGTCTAGAAATGAACAAGTCATTGTGTCCCGATTACGCATTGGTCATACAAGACTAACGCACTCCTATATACTCAAACAAGAACAACAACCACAATGTGCAACATGTCAAACACCTTTGACAGTTAAACACTTATTCGTGAAATGCAGGTTTTTTTTTTTTTGCTCACATCAGAACGTTATTTTAAAGCAAACAATATGAAAGATCTATTTGAAAACGTCAACATAGAGGATATTCTCTCTTTTTTGAGAGAAATAAAATTATACCACAGAATATAGACATGAAACAAATCAATACCATATAACATAATCCCCAATAATAACACATTGTTAAAACAAATTACTAAAAATTATAAATATAAATGCACGATATGTATAACTTCCTAACTGTTAGGCATGACATAACCCCAGACGGGTTGATATGCCGTTAAAATCAATAAACAAACTTCAAAGAATTTTTAAGCATATAACAAGATGGATTTTAATCAAAAGCACATTGAAAAATATATAACATGAAATACAAGAATACACATTTTGTCAGTTGTTAGAATTAACGTTGGCACTTGATTGCCGAATCAAAAAACGTAAAAACCACACGAGTTACGAGAGGTGAGTTTTTATTTTTTTTATTTATTTTTTTTACTTTATTTATTTTTTTTTACTTTATTTATTTTTTTATTTTATTTATTTTATTTTATTTTTTTATTTTATTTTTTATTTTATTTATTTTATTTTATTTTTTTATTTTTTTTATTTTTTATTTATTTTTTTTTTTCGGGTTATCTAACCGCATCAAGCTGATAAAAACATCCTGCTCCCTCAAAAAGGAAAAAGACCAAAATAAAATAAAACCACAACAACAATAGTCAACCAGCATATAAAAAGCCTAAAAAAGTAAAAATAATAATAATTAGATAGATGAATGAATAAATAAAATAAACATTTTTTTTTTTCAATTGAATCAGTTTGATTTGAAACGATTCAGTAATTTAAAAAAAAAATTCGTTGATTAATAAGTCAACACAGAATATTTTTATTAAAATCAGATAATCTGATTTTTGATTTTTTTTTTTTTTTTTTTTTTTTTTTTTTTATCAACTAAGATCTCCCATACAAGGGCAGGTCACGTGTCATTTTCTCTTGGGCATTTTTTTTTTTTTTTTTTTTTTTTTTTTGTAACAAATGCACAATAATTTTTTAGAGCGTCTTTTTCTGCATATATAGACCAAAATATAGTTATATGGTTTCAAGTATTCATATCTAATACAAAAAATGTGTATATAGCACTTCCTCTAAGATTAAATATCTATATTCTTTCCTTGCAGTATCCCAAGATAAGACCAGATTGAACTTGCAGCCTAGAGATGACTGCCACTTAGAACTGTATTAAATCAACACCTATATCCGTTGCGCCATATTTCCAGTCGGAGGACACATCGTTGTGTAGATAACAATAAAGATAAGGACAATAGTCCAAATATTCCAAAATAAAATTATCAAGCCTCATCTCAAAATAGCAGAAATAGTGTAGATATCAATAAAGATGAGGACAATAGTCCGAACAGTCCAAATAATAGAAAATATCATGCTTATCTAAAAAATTCAGAGAAGGGCCGGATTAGCTCTGTCGGTAGAGCGTTCGGCTAGAAACCATAAGGTTCCTGGTTCGATACCGGCCCTCGCCAACTCAGTGTATGAGTAGCACATGGATCTGTGCGGTAAAGTGAGCAGCTGTTAGGTGTGGCGCTCCACCTCCGATGCTAAGATAATCTCCTTGGTTTAGCGCTATTGAAAAGGGGATAGACTCCTTCGTTGTCTGGTTGATACCGACATTAGGCCGCCCCGACGACTTACGTACGACTGTTCATTTATTCAATAATGATAATAGTAATTTGATCCCAATTTTATGGTTTCAAGTATTCCTATCAAATAATTTTCATATTTATGTGGTTTCATTTATTCTTATTTAACTCTTAACGTCCTATACCACCTCATTCCACCCGTCCAGAAGTCATTCATTTTCCTAATCTACCCAAACAATAGCCTTTGTTTAAACGTAATATTAAACATACTAGCAAATATATGCACCCTTCGGGTGCAAGTATTTAGGTTTTGATGTTATAAAATATTGTATCAAATTATAAACTATTTAGAAAATGATAAACTGAGGGGGTATAATCGAAAAATAGAACAGCTTTAGATTTAACTCTTCTATCATTTTCTTTCACTCCCGTCTTTCATTTTTCCTAATTTATCTATTTAGTTAGATTATGAAGTATTTAATAAAATTACAGTTCTTTCGTCTTGTTTATGGATTTCTTTTAAGATTTATCCCCGAGATTTTTGCTCAGATTCGTCAAGAGAAAACCAAACAAATAGAAATCAATAATACTAAGCATGTATTTATTAAAATCAAATTTAAATATCAATATGCAAATTAGCCTTCTCGTTCACACTGTAAACCGCTATTTTGTTGTATATATAAATACAATTACATGCTATTAGTACGTAGATATGGTTAACAGTATTAATAAGGTATAACAATTTTATCAATAATTGAGGTTTAAATAAAAATAAATTCATGGTAAAGGTGACGTCAATAACTTGAATAGTGATTTAGTTTCGGTTACAGACAGACAAACACACAATCTCCATTATAATAAGACTAGCAAATATATGCACCCTCCGGGTGCAAGTATTTTAGTTAAATTTTATAATAAAATATGATATTAAATTAGAAAGGCTAATGAAACTGAATAAGAATGTAGATAAAAAAGATTTTGAACAGAGGGGGTATGATTGAAAAAATAGAACAACTTTGAAACTAACACTTCCATCATTTTCCGTTACTCCCGTCTTCATTGGTAAATTTTCCTAATTTAAACTGTTTAGGCAAAATAGGAAATAAAGAATAATATTACAGTTATTTCTTCTTGTTAAGGGATTTCTTTTAAGATTTATTGAAGAGATTTTTGCTCATATTCAATAAGATAAAACCAAACAATTGTTGCATAGTGGTCTCGAATTCACGCCGCTAAATTCGTGTATGTTGGTAGCGGATATCGTCACTAACCCACTAGCCATATGCTAGTAGTCAGCTACTTCAATAACAACAGATACGCGTATACAAAAGATGACTCTTCTTTATTTTCTTCGGTGTGTGTGGTAGGTGAGTGGCGGGCACGGAAAATGACACTACGACTACTTATGTGGTGGAAGGTGGTGGACGAGCATCACTGCCCGCTCGACTGTGTCGACGGTCCGACACCTTGTGCTTTCTTCGCCGTCTCTCGGGTCTCTCTCGGGTCTGTCCTCGGGTCTCTCTTCGATGACCGCTTAAGTACTGACGACCGCCCACACACTCTTTTGTTCCCTGACCGGAAGTCCCCTCCTTTTGTTGTTGTTAGTCTTTGTCCAGATGAGTCCTTTGTCACACCTCTTTTGTTACACTAAAACTTCTGTCTCGCCTATCTATTGTCTTCTCAGTTCAATTTTCCTTTGTCCCCTCGACTTCCCGCGCAAAACAAACAGTCAATCTGCAACACAATTAGAAATCAATAATACTAAACATATACTTATTAAAATCAATTTTTTAAGATCAATATGCAAATTAGCCTTCCCATTCATACTGTAAACCTCTATTTTGTTGTATATATAAATACAATTGCATGTTATTAGTATGTAGATATGGTCAACAGTGTAAGTAATGTAAAACAATTTTATTAATAATTGAGGTTTAAATAAAATCATGGAGAATATGATGTAAATAACTAAAGGAATTATGACTTGTATAGTAATATAGTTTCGGTTACAGATAGACAAACCCACAATCTCCATTATAATAAGATTTAGAAGTATTTGATTTAAGGGAAATAACAGGTAACTTTTAATGAAACTGACATTTTTACCAATTTTTGATAAATGATTATAGGAATTGGGTTCAGGCCACAAAAAATCCTCAACAGGATTTTAAGTGTTAATAAAAAAAAGCGTCCGACTAGAAACCACATGATTCCGGGTTCGATATCGGCCCTCGCCCGCTTTTCTTAGTTTATAAGGTTTCGAGTATTCTTATCCAATACAAATAATTACCTCTAAGACTTAAAGAATTATACCACCCTATTGGGTGCGGCATTAGAAGGCACTGACTGCACCTCTACAGAGGAGTAAGACTCCCCCAATGGGGCCACCTGTTGGCCGTTGGTGGTAACCCGTGATGCTTAAGGATAGAACCCAGGTGGATGAGCAGTTCATGACTTGCAATACACCACTTTGGCCCTATCTTGAGCTAGACGGGCGGTCGGAGAGGCCCCCTCCCATCAATCGGCTAGTCATGTCAAGCCCTAGCACCTATATGATTTCCCCAACCCTATTGCCCTTATAGCAAGCCCCAACCCTTTTTATCATATGGGTGCTAGAAGGCGGTGACTGAGGGTCTACATGTCCTGGGAATCACGTTAAACTCTATCTGATGGTGAGGTTCCAGTTTTGGAGGTTTCGGGAATGTGGAGCACCTCTTCATAACCATTGCTCCCTGGTCCACTCTGACCTGGAGTGGTAGTACCGGTTAGGGACCCATCTATGGGTTAAATAGAAAAACCTTATAATTACTAGCAAATATATGCACCCTCTGGGTGCAAGTATTTAAGTTTAAATGTAATAAAATATTAGATTAAATCAGAAAGGCTAATGAAACTAATTAAGAATTCAAATAAAAAGATTTGAAACGGAGGGGGTATAATCTGAAAATAGAACAACTGAAACTTACTTTCATCACGTCCGTTTTTCAATGCTAAATTTTCCTAATTTAACTATTTAGTTAAAACAGGAAGTAAAGAATAAAATTACAGTAATTTCTTCGTTAATGAATTTCTTTTAGGATTTATTGAAGAGATTTTTACTCATATTCATTAAGATAAAACCAAACAATTAGAAATCAATAATCCAAGCACATTTTTATTAAAATCAGTTTTTTTAATATCAATATGCAAATTAGCTTTACGTTTACACTGAAAACTGGTATTTTGTTGTATATATAAATACAATTGCATGTTATTAGTATTTAGGTAAGGCCAACAGTACTAATAATGTCAAACATTTTATTATTAATTGAGGTTTAAATAGAAATAGAATCATGGAGAATGTGACGTAAATAACTAAGGGAATTGTGACTTGAGTAGTAATATAGTTTCGGTTACAGACAGAAAAACACACAATCTCCATTATAATAAGATATTTATAAACAAAATTGTATTATGCATTAAGAATAAATTTATTTCACAACTTTCTCGGTATTAAATGACCCACCGACGTTGATATGCCGTAAAACAAAACAAACCCAAACCTTAAATAATTATACTCTTTCCTTGCAGCATCTCAAGAGACAACTATTGACAGAAAATCCTGGAGAGAACTCGTCAAAGCAATATTCCAATTAATAGCGGATAATTCATTGGACGAGATCAAGGAAATTTTCGAAGCCCTTCAACCCGAACAACGCATCAAGATTTTAAATTCTACCATGTTTGGTTGTCTACCTCTCTATGTAGCAGTAAATTACACCAACGTCGAAATCTCCCGTCACCTCCTCAAACTTTCTCTCGTTCAGGGACCCGAGAAAAGTCCGAACGTTGGAAAAATGCGGGCACCCACTTATTCCCGCAATGCATCACGGGAATCAAGAGCTAATCGAACTGATCCTGCAGCACCTCCCCGATATCAACGCAAACATCAGCGGTTTCTTATCGCCGCTCATTGTTGCTATATTCCTTCGGAATCTAACCTCCGTGAAACTGTTAGTGTCTAAGGGAGCCGATATTCATCGACCGTGCCTGGATGGAAGGACTCCTCTGATGTACTCGACTTCTAATATTGAAGTTTGCAATTTTCTGATCAGTCAGGGTGCGGACGTTAACCACCAAGATGATGATGGCATTACGGCCCTTCATTTAGCTCTCGTTTGGAACCATATAGAAGCCATAAATCAACTAATCCAGGCTGGTGCTGATGTTACAACCCGAAACGATGAAGGCATAAGTCCTTTAACATGGGCTACTGTCGTTCTGAGCGAGAACGCGTTTGTCGATGACGATTTAAAATTAGGGGCTCTGCAAATTTTAAATCATTTCATCTAAATATAATAAATCATTATTAAATTTATTTTTTCAAAGAAAAAAACAAATCTAGATTTTACAAATTATATGTATAATTTTAATTTGTAACCTACATATAATGGTAATCTTGAACTTTACGAGACTAAATTCCTACCATAAAATTATACGTGTGCATTATTCGAAATAAACTTAACTGTTATTAAAAAGATTTCATATTTTGCAGTTAAAAAACATGCATTAAAACTGTTTTGAAAAGCGTCGTGTTTTCTCCGTGAAAAATTATGTTAATCAAAGATGTCTGCCATTGTTTACGAGCTTCTTCTCCGAAAAAAGAACAAAGGACATAACTCTTATTTAAGTCTTAAAAGAGCGATTAGACTCTCAAATTAATTGGAGAGTTAAGGTGCCTTTGTTTCTTTTTCCAGACAAGGAGAGAATAAGCTGTAAAGCCAATGCGCGCAGCAATTTTTGATACGACGTTA
>CM042181.1:1434250-1464848 GCA_023376005.1 Doryteuthis pealeii | reverse complement strand
CATCATATAGATTGGGAACCCTACAGGTAGAACTTACAACTCCGGTTCAGGGTGGACCTAAGGAGTATGCTCGGCTTATTTTTATTGCGTAGAGTTAGGGATTGTATATCTTCTACATTTACGAGGGTGATCAAAGGTAATGCTAATTTTCTTTATTTCATGTATATTCTTTTTATAAAGATCTAAGTCCTCCATTGTGATACCGAACCACATCGCTCAGAGCAAGAATCACATACACGAATAGTAAGAATCCAACATTTTCGAATTCTAATCGATGTTTTTTCCTTCTGCATGACATGATCGACCACAACACAACCATCAAGACAGGGAGAAAAGTTCCTCATCCGGGGTGCACAATCTTACCACAACCCTCCTACTTAGCCGATTAGCGCCTTCAGACTATCATCTCTCAGGTTTTCTTTCTAGTTAACCCAATAGATGGGACCCTAAAAGAGTACTACCACTCCGGGTCAGAGTGGAGCAGGGAAGCAATGGTCAAGAAGGGGTGTTCCAGCTTCCCTAACACCCCTTTCCAAGTAAAAAAAAATCCGAGCCGTACTGATGAGACGTAAACGTGCGACGAAAATAATGTGTTTGTAGATGACTTATAATATTATATATTATAATATTAATATATAATATATATATATATAATATAATATATAATAAAATTTCAACTCAAAGAAACGTCTATTTTCCCCTATTCAGACTATCATCTCTTCGCCCAAGAAAGAGGGTTGCAAACATTATTCAGTGACGAGGAAGTGAAATCTAGTGTAATAAGTGCAAAGAACAGTCAACAAATGTTACGGGTCAGGAATAGCATGTTCTCATTCGAAGGTGGAAACAGCTATTGAGAGAACGGGGACTATGTGAAAGGATGTGATCCACAGAGGACCGCATTTTTATGTATGATACATGTTCTGATTGGTAATTTATAACTGTCCTAAACAAAAATGCATTACTTTTTACTCCTAACGAATGTAATATTGCTATTGAGAGAAAACGGTGACTATGTGGAAATAGGATGTGATCCACTGAAGCACTTTTATGTTTTAATACACGTTCCTTGTTGGTAATTTAATTCCTCAACAAAATGGCATAACTTTTTTACCCTCGTATATTTATTACGTTTTTGTTTTTCTAAAGAGTTTTTTGCACATAGTTTATATTACATCATCATCATGTCCGCGCAGGCAGCACGGATATCCAAGACGATCTCTCGCCAACCTTCCCTATCATTCATCGCCACAGGAGCTCCTCTTCGCTGCAGCCAGCATCTTTACATAGCTGGTCGATATAAGTCCTTGCTGGGCGGCCCACACTGGCATGTCCATGTGTTGGCTTCCACAGGAGAACATCACTTATGAGTTCATCCTTGCTTCTCCAGCAGTGCCCTGCATGCCTAGTCCGTCTCACTCGGATAGTCTGTGAGATAGGGGGCAGGTGACCATACAGCTGCTCCCTTGTGGGATGCTGTTTCCACGACTTGTTCAGAACTGCTCGCAGCATTCTTGTGCAGCTCCCATCTAGCTTATTTTCGAGGCGCCTCGTTAGGGTCCAGGTAGTGCAGCCATACAGTAGTACTGATATGACTACAGCCTGGAAGAGATGTCGCTTTAGCTTGTCAGTGAGATCAGACTTCCATATGACAGACAATTTGTTTGTGGCCATCCATGCCTTTCCTATTCGTGTGTTAATATCGTTATCTGTGGATGAGATATTACTACCCAGGTACGTGAATTGTTCTACTGGCTTAAGGGGCTTACCGTCTAACGTGGAGATGTCTCCTTTCTTTCTAAAGCTCATGAACTCTGTTTTGGCAGAGTTCACATGCAGGCCGATGCTTTTTGCTGCCTCCTCCAGGCTATGCAGTAGTGTCTCAGCCTGTGCCGGTGTATCTGCAAGAAGTGCGAGGTCATCAGCATAGTCTGCATCTGTGACTGTTTGTGCAGGATATCTCCTGCTTCTTGCTTTTCTTAGTGTAAAACCTTTTTCTTTTATGGTATCTAAAGATGTTCGGAGTACATAGTCTAGGCATATTATAAATATATATGGTGCCAATGTATCACCTTGTAGGACTCCGGCGACGATGTCAAAAAATCCGTATCGCCATCAGGTGAGCGTACCATTGCTTTAGTATCTTTGTAGAGCATCATTATAGCGTCAGTAGTTTCTTTGGGGAGACCATATGCCAGTAGTATTTGTTCCATTTTCCGTCTATGTATAGAATCAAATGCTTTGGAGAAATCTACGAATAGTAATGTTGCCTCCAAATTCTTTGCTCGAACCCCTTCTATGATGCGTCGTACAGTCAGGATTTGAGAGGTTGTGGACCTATTTCTGCGGAAGCCATTTTGGTTTTTCCTGAGGACTTTCTCTATCTCGGGTCGGATTCGATTAAGAAGAAGGGCATTATATATCTTAGCTGCAATGGCAGTAAGGGTTATGCCTCTGTAGTTTTTAGCTATTCCTAGGTCTCCTTTTTGGGGAATGGGACAATGCATCCTTTCGTCCATTTATCTATTCTGTTTTGCCTATATACTGCGTTGCATAGCCTAAGAAGTATGTCATTGAACTTACCTGACTTCCATACATCGGGGGGTATTTCGTCAAGTCCTGCAGCTTTTCTGCCTTTTAGTTTTTTAGGACTTCGTTGAGTTCTTCTATTGAAAAATCCCCTAGTTTGATATCTAATTGTCTATCTATGATTTTTTGGATGTTATTTTCTATGATTTTAGGTGGGTTCCCAGAAGTTTCTGGAAGTGGTCTTTCCATTTCTGAAGTCTATCTTTTTGGCTGGTTGCCTTTAGCTTTGATCTAGAGGTACCTTTCCTACCGCTAATTTCGTTCACTGTTTGCCAGGCTAATCTCGATTGTCTGTCTTCCACTGATTGTCTGATATTACTTATTTGTGCTTGGATATATTCTATTTGTTCTTTTTTGTATACTTTGGTTAGTTCTATATGGGCTTTCTTAAGGTTGTGTAGATTGGTGTTAGTTGGTTTTATTTTATTGCGTTGGGCTGCTTTTTTTACATCGTTTCTCCTTTGTCTAACTGCTTCAGTCTCCCAAGGAACAGTGTGTTTAGCACTTTGTTTGGTTGGTACGCACTCGGCTGCTGCTTCTAGGTGTGCACTAACAAAGTTTTCGTATTCTTCGTTTGGTGTGAAGCTTTCAGATGACTCCTGGAGGATATTGAATTTATTTCTTACTGCTACAGCGTAGCGATTGCCTATATCGCTGTTAGCAAGTGTCGACCAGTCGTATCGTATGTGTTTACTTGTTTGTTTTTTGTTTCTACGTAGGCTTAATCGTAATTTTGCTGTGACTATTCTGTGATCGGAGGATACTCCTTCAAAGGAGGAATATGCTTCGCAGTTCATTGTGCTATTTATCCATTTTTTGTTTATTAGGATGTAGTCTAGTTGCGCTTTTGTGCTATTTGGGTACGTGTATGTCCATAGTTTGCCCTTCCGTTTTTGGAATTTGGTGTTTAGACAAACAAGCCTGTTCTCAAGGGAGAACTCCGCTAAGAGATCACCGTTCCTGTTTGGGGTGTTATGTAAGCTGAATCTATTGTTTTCGTTTCTTCCTACCTGTGCATTCATGTCTCCCCAATGATCAATACATTATGTTTGGGGGTGTGCCGACATAGAGAGGATAGCCCATTGTAAAATGTTCGATGTTGTTTCATCGCTAACATTTGTGGGCTGTAACATGAGACTATAGTCAGGCAGGGATTGCCATTAAACGTGGCGCTCATGATTCTAGGTTGAATTTTTCTATGCTGTTAAGTGATTTTAGTGCTCGAGGGCTAAGAAGCATTCCTACACCTCCTATAGTGGCATTGACAGAGTTTTTCCATGCAGATGCTGACACAAACGTCCAGCCATTTCCAGATTCATGGTATTTTATTTCTATATCACCATGGTAAAGTCTGTGTTCTTGTACACATATGATGTCTATATTCTTTTCGGCTGCGGACGCCGTGAGTTCAGGGAGTTGACCTATCGTTTTTAGTGTTCTAACGTTAAATGTTGCTAGCTTGAGAGATTTTTTACATCTAAGTAGGTTTGTATTGGATTTGGGTTCTGTGTCTTTCTTATTAGATAGTGCGGTTAGGGTTATGTCTGCTCTAGGTTGTATGCCTTGCTTGTCTGTGCTGAGAATGATGTGATTTAAATGTGTCGTGTTTTTTGAGCTCCGTAAGGTATTTATCGAACACTGGGCCGGTGCTCGAGCCTCAGCAGATCGCGTACCATTTTTTATAGCAGAGGGTACGTTGCTACATGATTTTTGAACTTTGTGTAATGTCATGAATGGTTTCGGTTGGGTCAAGGTCATCGATATCTATCGGTAGCTGTTTGACTCATCAATAGGCGCCGGTCTTAGAGATGAGGAGCAGTAGTTACCTAACTGAACTTGTTGATCCTGGCCGTTGACCCATTCAGGGTTCATCCGCCCAGCATCTTATGATATACACCGTTGGCCTATTTAGGCTCTTCCGCCGCATCTCACACCCACCATGCTGCTACCCATGGTTTGGTTTTACGTGCCGGGTGGCAAGTAGAATTTTGTACGAGGGGGGGAGAGTAGGAATGAAGAGGGGGAGAGATGAGATGAAGAGGGGGAGAGAAGGAAATGAAGAGGGGGAGAGAATGAGATGAAGAGGGAGAGAATGAGATGAAGAGGGGGAGAAGAGATGAAGAAGAGGGGGAGAGGAGTCGTAAGATATAAGTTTTAACTTAGTATAAGTCCACCTGTCCCCTCCCAGTTTATCGTTAATGAGGTTGGATCAAGTAGCAGAGAAAGGGAGAGACAGAGTCATAGCTGTGACGACAGGTTCATGGAAGAGGGGGCTACTTCTGAGATTTATGATGCCAGAGCCCACCGTGATTTGCTAATTATTCTTTCATTTTTAGTTCCAAATGGTTATAGTAGAATCAGAATTTCAAACTTTTGTATAAATATACGAAACACAAGTAATTTGAATGTAAAACTTTAAAAAATTAATTTTTAACAATAATTAAAAGTTTACCTCAGTGTCTCGGTATATAGAGATATTGAGCTGGAGATTCAACCACTTGCATCTTTGAAAGAATTACAAGTATTTCTATCTAATACAGACATGTACACACCTTAGGTCGTTTCAATTTTCCTTTTAATACGCATTATAAAATGCCCTTATTTTAAAATAAATTTAAATACACATTTATCTCTATTAATTTTTATATTTTATTTTTTAATATATAAATGCAGAGACATATTTTCAATTATTTATACTGTTCCCCTTTTGCTAAAATAGTTGGAACAATCCCCTGCCTTATTTGCGCACTCAGTGAGGATCTATATCTCTTCCTTACTCATTGAAACTGACTTCCAAACCATCACGTACTACTATAGTGTCTCAATCTATACTGAATTATGTGTATAAAGGATCACAGAAACCCCACAAACACACTTTTTAAAAAAAAAATATTTTAATATCAATTTCTATAATTTTTATTTTTCATATTTTTATAAATGCAGTGACGTACGCTTTCATTTTGCTTATACTGACTTCAGCAAAGAATAGTTGGGCAAAGTCCGACAGCCTTCTAGGCACTCGGTGAGGATCTATATCTCTTTCTTAACTCATTGAAAACCCTGACTTTTCCCCAAACCCCCAAATCCAACCCTATCTACATAGGTGAATCAATTGCCCTTAATTAATGTATATAAGGGTCACAGATAATATATTGATATAAAATATAATATAATATATATATATACTTTGGTCATGTGTCTGTGTTTGAGGGATGTTTAGCATGTATATGTATATAAGTAATTCAACACTCATATATATATAGTATATTTTTTAAAAATTATATATATATATATTATATAAAGTAATCATAAGAGTCAGATAAACTAACTAAAGTTTCCAGCCATTAATGCTCTTTTACAAGGGCTAAGAATCTGATAGTCAGATCTTAGCTCTGAAGAGCATTAGCGAAACTTTAGTAAGTTCGTCTGACTCATTAGATTCTATCTTATTATTTGCTCTACTTAGGTATTGAGCACTTTTTAACTTATAGCTTTAGTCTCTCTGCCCGGGTTTGTATGAATATATATATCTTATAATATATATATGCATATAAATTTGTTTTTTTTTCTTTTGCCAAATATTGTAGCTAATAGATTATTTTTGGTTGGACGATTATCTTGGTCTTTTCCTTTTTGCAAAAAAATTTTTCCCCCGGTTGATGTTGGTATATATTTTACAATCACCGCGAGGATTTACCAACAAGTTTGGTATATTAAATATACTACAAATATATACACCCTCCGGGGCAAAGTATTTAATATTTAATAAATATTATATCAAATTAAGAATGCTAATCAAACTAAATAGAATGCAGATAAAACAATTTTGAAAACATAGAACAACTGAAACTTACTCGTCCATAATTCCGTCTTCAAATTGCTACTTTTTTCTAATTTAACATTTAGTTAAAATAGGAAGAAAGCATAGATATTACAGTTAATTTCTTCTTGTTGGTGGATTCTTTTAAGATTTATTGAAGAGATTTTTGCCCAATATTCATTAAGAGTAAAACCGAACAATTAGAATCATAATACTAAACACATATTTATTAAAATCAAATTTTTAAATCAATATGCAATTAGCCTTCGCGTCACTGTAAACCGCTATTTTGTGTGTATAAATACAATTGGAATGTTATCAGTAATGTAGATATGGTCAACAGTATTAATAATGTAAAACAATTTATTAATAATTGAGGTTAAGATAAGAATGATAATCATGGAAGAATTTGACGTAAATAACCTAAGGTAATTGTCATTGATAGTAAATAATAGTTTCGGTTACAGATGAAAAACTCACTATCTCCATTATAATAAGTATATTATATAATATATAATATATATATATATATATATATAATCGAATTTACAATCGCGCGAGGATGTGTGACAAAGGTCGAAGTATTGGGCATCACAGCGTGGCATCAAACTCACTATTCAGCTGTTTATGGACTAAGCGAAGTATTACACCAACGAATGGCACGCATCCATCCTTTTTAAACTGATATCAACTGGTATCTGTACAGTTGATCAGAGACAGATTAAGTCTTTAATAAATTTGTAGGCCCTCCTGCCCTAAAAATAGAGGTGGGTTCGCTTAACGCCTGAAATTTGGCCCGTGACTTCACACACTATGTGGTAACTAACAGAACCTTACAAAAATATCCCAAGTCTCACCTCTTCTCAGCGCCGCCAAGGAAGTGTTTTTATTCTCTATTATGTCCGTGACCAAGCCGACAACCAGGCAATCATGTCTGTGGGAATGCTGTATGCTCATTTTATATAGACGTATATAGTATACTCGGTAACACATATAGATTATTAGGAAGCGCGTGGTGTAATGTTAAAGTCGTGGGAAAATGGACTATCGCCCCGAGTTCAAATCAGGACTTGGTAATTGTATTTCACTTAGCGCTAATACCCTTGGGAAAGTAATGAAATCCTTACTTCCTCCAGCTTATGGCAAATAAGCAAAGGCAGACTGGGCTCTTTAACCAAATGGGCTAGGGTAACCAGTCTAGAGAAAGGAAAACTCTGAATTTAAACTGTAAACTTTGCTGAAGAAATTGACGCTTGTTGTCACATCCTGTTCGTGCGGAGGGTAGGTGTAAAATATATATATATATATATATATATATATATATATAGTGTGTGTGTGTGTGTGTGTGTGTGTGTATGTATGTAATATTGTAGGTATCTCCGTTCGTGGTGATTAGAGTTACGCATGTCAACCCTTGTTTAGTTATTTATGCTGAACCGCCCTGCCTCTGCGGTGTTAGATGCACCATCTAAACTTGCAGAGGGGTAAGACTCCCCCAATGGGGCCACCTGTTGGCCGTGGGTGCGACACCGTGATGCTTAAGGAATAGAACCCAGGTGTGATGAGCAGTTCAATGACTTTGCAATACTCCACTTTGGCCCTATCCTGGCTAGACGGGCGGTCGGAAAGGCCCCATCTCCGATCAATCGGCTGGTCACGTCAAGCCCTAGCTACCTAATAATTTCTCCCAACCCTATTGCCCTTATGGCACCCCAACCTTTTTATCATATGGTGCTAGAAAAGGCGGTGAATTGAGGGTCCCATATGTCCTGGGAATGACGCTAAACTCTATTTGATGGTGAGTTCGTAGTTTTGAGGTTGGGGAATGTGGAGGCGCCCCTTCATCACCATTGCTCCCTGGCCATCTGACCCCGGAGTGCAGTAGCTGTTAGGTCCATCTATGGGTTAAATAGAAAAAACATGAGTTAGATAAAACAAATACTGTTTATCTCATAAGAAATTGATTTATTTCAAAAGTTTATCCGCATTAATTGACGCACTGAGGTTGATATTGGGCCGTAAAAACCAAACCAAACCAAATTTAATAGCTGAAGATTTTTTAAAATCCCGTCAATCTATTCCACACGAATCCCTGTAGTATTGATTTAAACTAACATACCTTACAGAATTGATAGGTAACACTATGAAATATGTAACTGGTTTCTGGTATTAAGCTAACAGGTTTTAATATTTTAATATCTTCTACCTGTTATCTGTGTGCTGGATCTGTCAATCTCTTGGTAGTGTTCTGGTCTTGGGTTTCAATGGAATTACTATACTGTCTTGAATTTGTAAGTCTTTGCTTCGTTTGGTCCGTAGTTTTTTTTTTGGTTTTTTTATTAACAACAAGTCTTTTTTTTTTTATAGACGCCTTTATTTTGATATCAAAACCCAGACAAACGCACATGAAAAAGTTTCATTTTCTTAAACGTTCTTGCGAATCAATCAGCTGAACGTGAAGAGGTAAATTGGAGGTTGAAATCCTGTCAAATCTAATTCACAACATTCTTTTTCCACGAAACGTTAGTTTGATTTAAACCTACACTACCTTTTCACAATTTATAGATAACCTATGAATATCTAACTGTTCTGGGATTAAACTACGGTTCTACTATTCTAATATTTTCTACCTGTTATCTGTGTACTTGTATCTGTCAATCTCTTGTTAGCTGTCTTGGGTTTCATGCAATTACTGTTGATAATGGTAAGTCTTCTGTGTCTTGGTTCCGTTGTTTTTGTTTTTTTTATTTTAACAAACGAGTTTTTTTTTTTCTATAGATGCCTTTTATTTTGAATATCAAACCCAGAAGTTCTGATTTCTCTCTAACCATTTCTTGTAGTTCACTCTGGTAAAATCAGTGAGGGAAAAAAAAGGTTTTTTTTCAAATAAGAGAAATGGCTTTTGGGAGGAGATATTGTATAATTTCTATTTAAACCCATACATGGGACCCCTAACGGCAGGCACTACCACTTTTGATTTTTCCGGGTCAGGAGGAACCAGAGAGTAATGGTGATAAGAGGGGGTGTCCATATTCCCAGCCCTCCAGAATTGGAACCTCGCAATCTGATTGAGTTAACATAATTACCAGATACATATAGACCCTCTGACACGACTTCTAGCACATATATGAAAAGGGTGGGGCTATTGTCATAAGGGCAATAAGGTTTGAGACAATCATATAGTGCTTGGGCTTGACGTTACTGGCTGGTTGACGAAAGCGGGTTCTCTGTGACCACTCGTCTAGCCTAAGTAAGAACTAAACGGGGTGTTGCTTGAACTGTGCTAGTTTGCTACATCGCGATAGTACACATGGTTTAAAACGGTCCATCTCTATTACCGCAGATTCACACCAGCTTAAGTAGATGGTCCTTTCACTGAGAAGATAAGTCTCACTCAGGCTATCACAGGACTTTCTTCATTCCTGAGTATTCTAGGCCATTTCAAGCAATGGAGTTGGCTGGATGGCCCCTATTCTTCCCTCCCGATTTTACACAAATACCTCCAGTTTTTTTTCACCAAGCTTTAAGGAACTGCTCCAAGTACAACACCAACTGCCATTGCCTATCACTTTGACACCTCATATTTCCCCAGCTTTTTCAATTCTCATGCAAGGTCTAGGTATTGTCATATTTATGTTTGCCTCACTTTACCTGTGATCTGCTGGAACAGCAATGTCTACCAGTTGACAAGTTCTTTGTTTTGTAACAAATATTAGGTATGGCTCACGTGCTGGGATACTGTGATTCTGTCATTAATCACTCGAAGTCCCCTGAGAAAGCATACATCGATCAAAACGGTTTCTGGTTTTTAGCTATAAATGCGGGAATGGCTTGTCCTTAAGGCATCCGGTCGCCACCCATCAAGATATCGGAACACGAGTTAATATAAAAGATTATAACGAACAGTTCGTTGGATATTTTCTTTAGTAATACTCAAGATATTTGATAATTGATATTTTCGTCGTTATTGGGGTGGTCTAAAGTCGGTATTCAGCCAAATCAACGAGTCATTTTCTAATGATTAATCATTAGACATGCGCCTCCTGAAATAGTATAGATAACACTAAAAATCTAAATCAGACGTTTAGTCTTGATATAATTTGCTCATGATTCTGAGATAAGAGCACACATTGAGCTCTGGCAAACTACGACGACGTTACGGAATAATTTCTTCACCTGGTCTTTGGATCATTATATATATATATATATATATAATCAATAGTAATTATGATTATGGGTTTGGTACTCTAATTGAGGAAGTTTCGTCCCGGTCCCCTGCTCCAATTGCTGTTCGGTGACGTATCAAATACTAACCCAACTAGTAACCATAGGCTAGAGGCCGGTGTTACTTGAAAGAAAACAACACTCAAATAGACGCCGATAACGATAGTTGGGGTTTGTTATTTTGAGTTGGTTTGTTTTCTTTAAGTACACCGCTCTAGCGGTACTAGATGGCGGTTATTTTGGATGATCGTCACCGAACAAGCAAAATTGGAGCGGGGACCGGCGAACTTCCTCATAGAGTACCCAACCCATATATAATTACTATTGATCTTTTATATATATATATATATATATAATGACCATTTAAGACGGAAGGTGGAGAAATATTCCGTACGTCGTCGTAGTTGCAGAGCTCAATGTGTGCTCTTATCTTCAGAATCATAGAGCATAAATTATATCGAGAACTACAGTAAGATTTAGATTTTTAGTTGTTTCTATATCTATTTTCAGAGTCCATGGTCTAATGATTTAATCAGTAGAAAATGGACCGTTGATTGGTGATACCGACTTTAGACCACCCCAATAACGACGACAAATATCAATTATCAAATATCTTGAGTATACTAAGAAATATCCACGAACTGGTTCGTAATAATTTTTAATATTAATACTGTGTTCCATAATCTTGGATGGGTGGGCGACCCGAATCTTAAGGACAGCATCTCGCATTTAAGTAAAAAACCAGAAAACCGTTCTTGAGAATGGAATGCTTCTCAGGAACTCGGATAAATGACAAGATCACAGTATCCAGCCACGAGACATACCTAATATTTGTTACAAAACAAAGAACTTTCAACCTGGAGACATTGCTGTTCCATGCAGATCACAGGGTAAAGATGAAGGCAAACATAAATATAGACTAAATACCTAGACTTGCCAGAGAATTGAAAAAAGCTGTGGAATATGAGGGTCAAAGTGATAGCAATTGCAGTTTTGTGTAACTTGGAGCAAGCTCCTAAAAAGCTTGGAAAAAAACTGGAGGATCTTGGAAATCGGAGGAAGAATAGGGGCCATCCAGCCAACTCCATTGCTGAAATTGGCTAGAAATACTCAGGAGAGTCCTGGATGCTGAGGAGACTTATCCTCTCAGTGAAAGACCAATCAACTAAAGGCTGGTGTGAAAATCTGCGGGTAATAGAGATGAGACCGTAAACCATGTACGTATGCGAAATGTAAGCAAACTAGCACAGTCAAGCAACACCCCGTTTAGTTTTCTTACTTAGGTAGACGAATGGTCACATGAGAACCCGCTTCCGATCAACCAGCCAGTAACGTCAAGCCCAAGCACCTATATTGATTGTCTCATCCTTATTGCCCTTATGACAAAGCCCCTACCCTTTTTAATTCATATATGTGCTAGAAGTCAGTGTCCGAGGGTCTAATATTTCTGGTAATTTGTTAAAACTCAATCAGTTTGCGAGTTTCCAATTCTGGGGCTGAGAAATATGGAACACCCCCTCTTCATCACCATTACTCTCTGGTCCTTCTGACCGGAGTGGTAGTGCCTGTTAGGGTCCATGTAATGGGTTGAAATAGAAATATACAAATATCTCCTCCAAATAGCCATTTTCTCTATTTGAACTCCTCACTGATTTACAGAGTGAACTCAAGAATGTTAGAGAAATCAGAACTTCTTGGTTTGTAATCAAAATAAAAGGCATCTATAAGAAAAACTTGTTTGTTAATAAAAAAACAAAACAACGGACCAAGACACAGAAGAACTTACCATTATCAAGACAGTAATTGCATAAACCCTAGAATCTATAACAAGGATTGACAGATACAGCTACACAGATAATACAGGTAGAAAAATATAGAATAGTAGAACCTGTATTTAATACCAGAACCAGTTAGATATTTCATAGGTTATCTATAAATTGTGAAAGGTAGTGTAGTTAAATCAAACTAACGTTTCGTGGAAAAAGAATTTGTGAATTAGATTGACAGGTTCAACCCTTCCAATTTACCTCTTCACAGTTTTCAGCTGATGATCGCAAGAACGTTTAGAGAAAATGAGAACTTTTCATGTGCGTTTGTCTTGGGTTTGATATCAAATAAAAGGCGTCTATAAAAAAAAAAAGACTTGTTTGTTAATAAAAAAAACCAAAAAAAAACTACGGACCAAGACAGAAGACTTACCAAGATCAAGACAGTAATTCCATGAAACCCAAGACCAGAACAACTACCCAAGAGATTGACAGATCCAGCTCACAGAGATAACAGGTAGAAGATATAAAATATTAAAACCTGTAGCTTAATACCAGAACCAGTTACATATTTCATAGGTTACCTATCAATTCTGTAAGGTAGTGTAGTTTAAATCAAACTAACAGGTCGTGGGAATTAGATTGACGGGATTTAAAACATCTTCAGCATAAATTTGGTTTGGTTTGGTTTTACGGCATATCAACTCAGTGGGTCAATTAATGCGGATAAACTTTTGAAATAAATCAATTCTTATGATAATACAGTTTTGTTTATCACTCATGTTTTTTCTATTTAACCCATAGATGGGACCTAACGCTACTGCCACTCCGGGGTCAGAATGGCCAGGGAGCAATGGTGATGAAGGGGCGCTCCACATTCCCCAAACCTCCAAAACTAGAACCTCACCATCAAAATAGAAGTTTAGCGTCATTCCAGGACATAATGGACCCTCAATCCCGCCTTTCTAGCACCCCATAATGATAAAAAGGGGTTGGGCTTTCCATAAGGGCAATAGGGTTGGGGAAATTATATAGGTGCTAGGGCTTGACGTGACCAGCCGATTGATCGGAGGGGGCCTCTCCGACCGCCGTCTAGCCCAAGATAGGGCCAAAGTGGAGTATTGCAAGTCCATGAACTGCTCATCCACCTGGGTTCTATCCTTAAGCATCACGGGTCGCCACCCAACGGCCAACAGGTGGCCCCATTGGGGGAGTCTTACCCCTCTGCAGAAGTTTAGATGGTGCATCTAACACCGCAGCAGGCAGGGCGGTTCAGCATAAAATAATCTAACAAGGGTTTGACATGCTGTAAACTCTAAATCAATCCACGAACGAGCATACACTACAATATACATACATACACACACACACACAACACCACAACACAACATATATATATATATATATATATATATATATATATATATACACCTACCCCTCCGCACGAACAGGATGTGACACAAGGTCAATTTCTTCAGCAAAGTTTAACAGGTTTAAATTCAGAGTTTTCCTTCTCCTAGACTGGTTACCTAGCCATGGTTAAAGAGCCCAGTCTGCCTTGCTATTTGCCCATAGCTGGAGGAAGAGTAGGATTCATACCTTTCCCAAGGGTATTAGCGCTAAGTGAAATACAATTACCAAGTCCTGGATTTGAACTCGGGGCGATGAGTCCATTTCCCACGACTTTAACCATTACACCACGCGCTTCCTAATACATCTATATGTGTTACCGAGTATACTAATACGTCTAATATAAAATGAGCATACAGCATCCCACCAGACATGATCCTGGTTGTCGGCTTGGTCACGGACAAATAGAGAATCAAACAAACTTCTTTGGCGGCGCGAGAAGAGGTGAGACTTGGGTATTTTTGTAAAGGTTCTGTTAGTTACACAGAGTGTGTGAAGTCACGGCCTAAATTTCAGGGTTAAGCGAACCCCACCTCTAATTTAGGGCAGGAGGGCTACAATTTATTAAAGACTTAATCTGTCTCTGATCAACTGTACAAGATACCAGTTGATATCAGTTTAAAAGGCGTGCCATCGTGGTTAATACTTTCGCTAGATCCATAACAGCTGAATAGTGAGTTTGATGCACGCTGGATGCCCAATACTTACGACCTTGTCACACATCCTTCGCGCGATTGTAAATTCTGATTATATATATAATATATATATATATATATAATATATATATATATTTTATTATAATGGAGATAGTGAGTTTTTCTATCGTAAAAATATTACTACTCAAGTGACAATTACCTTAGTTATTTACGTCAAATTCTCCATGATTATCATTTTATCTAAACCTCAATTATTAATAAAATTGTTTTACATTATTAATACTGTTGACCATATCTACATACTGATAACATTCAATTGTATTTATACACAACAAAATAGCGGTTTACAATGTGAACGGGAAGGCTAATTTGCATATTGATATTAAAAAATTGATTTTAATAAATATGTGTTTAGTATTATTGATTTCTAATTGTTCGGTTTTATCTTAATGAATATGGGCAAAAATCTCTTCAATAAATCTTAAAAGAAATCCACCAACAAGAAGAAATAACTGTAATATTATTCTTTACTTCCTATTTTAACTAAATAGTTAAATTAGAAAAAAGTAGCAATGAAAGACGGAAGTGATGGACGAGTAAGTTTCAGTTGTTCTATGTTTCAAATTGTTTTATCTGCATTCTTATTTAGTTTGATTAGCATTTCTAATTTGATATAATATTTTATTAAAATTTAAATACTTGCACCCGGAGGGTGTATATATTTGCTAGTATATTTAATATACCAAACTTGTTGGTAAATCCTCGCGGTGATTGTAAAAATATACTACCAAACATCAACCGGGGAGAAAAATTTTTTTGCAAAAAGGAAAGACCAAGATAATCGTACCAACCAAAAATAATCTATTAGTACAATATTTTGGCCAAAAGAAAAAACAATTTATATGCATATATATATATAAGATATATATATTCATACAAACCCGGCAGGAGACTAAAGCTAATAAGTAAAAAGTGCTCAATACCTAAGTAGAGCAAATAATAAAGATAAATCTAATGAGTCAGACGAACTTACTAAAAGTTTCGCTTAATGCTCTTCAGAGCTAAGATCTGACTATCAGATCTTAGCCCTGAAGAGCATTAAGCGAAACTTTAGTAGGTTTATCTGACTCATTAGATTTATCTTTAATATATATTATATATATATATATATATATATATGAGTGTTGAATGTACTTATATACATATAATGCTACATCCCTCAAACACAGACACATGACCAAAATATATATATATATATATAATATAATATATATAATATATTATCTGTGACCCTTATATACATAATTAAGGCATTGATTCACCTATAGTAGAGTGATGGTTTGGAAGTCGGTTTCAATGAGTAAGAAAGAGATATAGATCCTCACCGAGTGCCCTAGAAGGCTGGGACTTTGCCCAACTATTCTTAGCTAAGTCAGTATAAGCAAAATGAAAGGTACGTCACTGCATTTATAAAAATATGAAAAAATAAAAATTAATAGAAATTGATATTTAAAATATTTTTTTTTAAAAGTGTGTTTGTGGGTTTCTGTGATCCTATACACATAATCAGTATAAGATTGAGACACCTATAGTAGCGTGATGGTTTGGAAGTCAGTTTCAATGAGTAAGGAAGAGATATAGATCCTCACTGAGTGCGCAATAAGGCAGGGATTTAGTCCAACTATTCTTAGCAAAGACAGTATAAATAAATTGAAAAATATGTCTCTGCATTTATATATAAAAAAAATAAAATATAAAAATTAATAGAGATAAATGTGTATTTAAATTATTTAAATTAAGGGCATTTATTAATGGGTATTAAATAGGAAAACTTGAAACGACCTAAGGATGTGTACATTGTCTGTATTAGATAGAAATACTTGTAATTCTTTCAAAGATGCAAGTGGTTGAATCTCCAGCTCAATATCTCTATATACTGAGACACTGAGGTAAACTTTTAATTATTGTTAAAATTAATTTTTTAAAGTTTTACATTCAAATTACTTGTGTTTCGTATATTTATACAAAAGTTTGAAATTCTGATTCTACTATAACCATTTGGAACTAAAAATGAAAAGAATAATTAGCAAATCACGGTGGGCTCTGGCATCATAAATCTCAGAAGTAGCCCCCTCTTCCATGAACCTGTCGTCACAGCTATGACTCTGTCTCTCCCTTTCTCTGCTACTTGATCCAACCTCATTAACGATAAACTGGGAGGGGACAGGTGGACTTATACTAAGTTAAAACTTATATCTTACGACTCCTCTCCCCTCTTCATCTCATTCTCCCCCTCTTCATCTCATTCTCCCCTCTTCATCTCATTCTCTCCCCTCTTCATCTCATTCTCTCCCCTCTTCATTTCCTACTCTCCCCTCTCATTTCATTCTCTCCCCTCTTCATTTCCTACTCTCCCCCCTCGTACAAAATTCTACTTGCCACCCGGCACGTAAAACCAAACCATGGGTAGCAGCATGGTGGGTGTGAGATGCGGCGGAAGAGCCTAAATAGGCCAACGGTGTATATCATAAGATGCTGGGCGGATGAACCCTGAATGGGTCAACGGCCAGGATCAACAAGTTCAGTTAGGTAACTACTGCTCCTCATCTCTAAGACCGGCGCCTATTGATGAGTCAAACAGCTACCGATAGATATCGATGACCTTGACCCAACCGAAACCATTCATGACATTACACAAAGTTCAAAAATCATGTAGCAACGTACCCTCTGCTATAAAAAATGGTACGCGATCTGCTGAGGCTCGAGCACCGGCCCAGTGTTCGATAAATACCTTACGGAGCTCAAAAAAACACGACACATTTAAATCACATCATTCTCAGCACAGACAAGCAAGGCATACAACCTAGAGCAGACATAACCCTAACCGCACTATCTAATAAGAAAGACACAGAACCCAAATCCAATACAAACCTACTTAGATGTAAAAAATCTCTCAAGCTAGCAACATTTAACGTTAGAACACTAAAAACGATAGGTCAACTCCCTGAACTCACGGCGTCCGCAGCCGAAAAGAATATAGACATCATATGTGTACAAGAACACAGACTTTACCATGGTGATATAGAAATAAAATACCATGAATCTGGAAATGGCTGGACGTTTGTGTCAGCATCAGCATGGAAAAAACTCTGTCAATGCCACTATAGGAGGTGTAGGAATGCTTCTTAGCCCTCGAGCACTAAAATCACTTAACAGCATAGAAAAAATTCAACCTAGAATCATGAGCGCCACGTTTAATGGCAATCCCTGCCTGACTATAGTCTCATGTTACAGCCACAAATGTTAGCGATGAAACAAACATCGAAACATTTTACAATGGGCTATCCTCTCTATGTCGGCACCCCCCAAACATAATGTATTGATCATTGGGGGAGACATGAATGCACAGGTAGGAAGAACGAAAACAATAGATTCAGCTTACATAACACCCCAAACAGGAACGGTGATCTCTTAGCGGAGTTCTCCCTTGAGAACAGGCTTGTTTGTCTAAACACCAAATTCCAAAAACGGAAGGGCAAACTATGGACATACACGTACCCAAATAGCACAAAAGCGCAACTAGACTACATCCTAATAAACAAAAATGGATAAATAGCACAATGAACTGCGAAAGCATATTCCTCCTTTGAAGGAGTATCCTCCGATCACAGAATAGTCACAGCAAAATTACGATTAAGCCTACGTAGAAACAAAAAACAACAAGTAAACACATACGATACGACTGGTCGACACTTGCTAACAGCGATATAGGCAATCGCTACGCTGTAGCAGTAAGAAATAAATTCAATATCCTCCAGGAGTCATCTGAAAGCTTCACACCAAACGAAGAATACGAAAACTTTGTTAGTGCACACCTAGAAGCAGCAGCCGAGTGCGTACCAACCAAACAAAGTGCTAAACACACTGTTCCTTGGGAGACTGAAGCAGTTAGACAAAGGAGAAACGATGTAAAAAAAGCAGCCCAACGCAATAAAAAAAACCAACTAACACCAATCTACACAACCTTAAGAAAGCCCATATAGAACTAACCAAAGTATACAAAAAAGAACAAATAGAATATATCCAAGCACAAATAAGTAATATCAGACAATCAGTGGAAGACAGACAATCGAGATTAGCCTGGCAAACAGTGAACGAAATTAGCGGTAGGAAAGGTACCTCTAGATCAAAGCTAAAGGCAACCAGCCAAAAAGATAGACTTCAGAAATGGAAAGACCACTTCCAGAAACTTCTAGGGAACCCACCTAAAATCATAGAAAATAACATCCAAAAAATCATAGATAGACAATTAGATATCAAACTAGGGGATTTTTCAATAGAAGAACTCAACGAAGTCCTAAAAAAACTAAAAGGCAGAAAAGCTGCGGGACTTGACGAAATACCCCCCGATGTATGGAAGTCAGGTAAGTTCAATGACATACTTCTTAGGCTATGCAACGCAGTATATAGGCAAAACAGAATAGATAAATGGACGAAAGGATGCATCGTCCCATTCCCCAAAAAAGGAGACCTAGGAATAGCTAAAAACTACAGAGGCATAACCCTTACTGCCATTGCAGCTAAGATATATAATGCCCTTCTTCTTAATCGAATCCGACCCGAGATAGAGAAAGTCCTCAGGAAAAACCAAAATGGCTTCCGCAGAAATAGGTCCACAACCTCTCAAATCCTGACTGTACGACGCATCATAGAAGGGGTTCGAGCAAAGAATTTGGAGGCAACATTACTATTCGTAGATTTCTCCAAAGCATTTGATTCTATACATAGACGGAAAATGGAACAAATACTACTGGCATATGGTCTCCCCAAAGAAACTACTGACGCTATAATGATGCTCTACAAAGATACTAAAGCAATGGTACGCTCACCTGATGGCGATACGGATTTTTTTGACATCGTCGCCGGAGTCCTACAAGGTGATACATTGGCACCATATATATTTATAATATGCCTAGACTATGTACTCCGAACATCTTTAGATACCATAAAAGAAAAAGGTTTTACACTAAGAAAAGCAAGAAGCAGGAGATATCCTGCACAAACAGTCACAGATGCAGACTATGCTGATGACCTCGCACTTCTTGCAGATACACCGGCACAGGCTGAGACACTACTGCATAGCCTGGAGGAGGCAGCAAAAAGCATCGGCCTGCATGTGAACTCTGCCAAAACAGAGTTCATGAGCTTTAGAAAGAAAGGAGACATCTCCACGTTAGACGGTAAGCCCCTTAAGCCAGTAGAACAATTCACGTACCTGGGTAGTAATATCTCATCCACAGATAACGATATTAACACACGAATAGGAAAGGCATGGATGGCCACAAACAAATTGTCTGTCATATGGAAGTCTGATCTCACTGACAAGCTAAAGCGACATCTCTTCCAGGCTGTAGTCATATCAGTACTACTGTATGGCTGCACTACCTGGACCCTAACGAGGCGCCTCGAAAATAAGCTGGATGGGAGCTGCACAAGAATGCTGCGAGCAGTTCTGAACAAGTCGTGGAAACAGCATCCCACAAGGGAGCAGCTGTATGGTCACCTGCCCCCTATCTCACAGACTATCCGAGTGAGACGGACTAGGCATGCAGGGCACTGCTGGAGAAGCAAGGATGAACTCATAAGTGATGTTCTCCTGTGGAAGCCAACACATGGACATGCCAGTGTGGGCCGCCCAGCAAGGACTTATATCGACCAGCTATGTAAAGATGCTGGCTGCAGCGAAGAGGAGCTCCCTGTGGCGATGAATGATAGGGAAGGTTGGCGAGAGATCGTCTTGGATATCCGTGCTGCCTGCGCGACATGATGATGACTTGTAACCATAAAACTATGTGCAAAAAAACTCTTTAGAAAAACAAAAAACGTAAATAATATACGAGGGTATCAAAAAGTTATGCCATTTTGTTGAGGACATGTATAATTACCAACAAGGAACGTGTATAAAACATAAAAAGGATGCTCCTCAGTGGATCACATCCCTACTTCTCCACATAGTCACCGTTTCTCTCAATAGCAATATTACACCTTCGTTCGAGAGAGTAAAAAAGTAATGCCATTTTGTTTAGGACAGTTATAATTACCAATACAAGAACATGTATCATACATAAAAATGAAGCTGGTCCTCTGTGGATCACATCCCTACTTCACATAGTCCCCGTTTCTCTCAATAGCAATGTTTCACCTTCGAATGAGAACATGTATCCCTGACCCGTAACATTCTGTTGACTGTTCTTTGAGCCACTTCTTCACTACAGATTTCACTTCCTCGTCACTGGAATAATGTTTGCCTCTCAAACCCTCTTTCTTGGGGCCGAAGAGATGATAGTCTGAATAGGGGGAAAATATGGACGTTCTTTGAGTTGAAATTATTATAATATATATATATATTATATATATATATATATATATATATATATATATATATATATTATAAGTCATCTACAAACACATATTTCGTCGTTTACGTCTCATCAGTACGGCTCGGCATTTTTTACTGGAGGTTTGGGGAATGTGGAACACCCCTTCATGACCATTGCTCCCTGCTCCACTCTGACCCGGAGTGGTAGTACTCTTTAGGGTCCCATCTATGGGTTAACTAGAAAAGAAAACCTGAAGAGATGATAGTCTGAAGGCGCTAAATCGGCTAAGTATGGAGGGTGTGGTAAAGTTGTGCACCCGAATGAGGCAACTTTTCTCCCTTGTCTTGATGGTTGTGTGTGGTCGATCATTGTCATGCAGAAGGAAAACATCGTTGATTGGCATGTTGGATCTTACTCGTCGGATTCTTGCTCTGAGCATGGTTAGGATCACAATGGAGGACTTAGTTTTATAAAAAGAATATACATGAAATAAAGAAAATAGCATTACCTTTTGACTCACCCTCGTAAATGTAGAAGATATACAATTCCCTAACCTCTACGCATAAAATAAGCCGAGCCATTACTCCTAGGTCCACCCTGAACCGGAGTGGTAGCACCTGTTAGGGTCCCATCTATGAGTTAAAAAGAAGAAAATGTCTTAATGAAAATGTGTTTAAGAAATTGAGTTAATGTTTTTTTCAATATCTATCAAGAATGAAAAGTATGAAAGGTCTTTGGCTTACAATAACTCATCAAGGGTTGACATTATCTGCGTTATTCGGACTATTGTTCCCATCTTCATTGTTATTTGTACAACGTTTCGGCTGATATGCCCTCCGGCCTTCTTCAGGTATTTCTTGTCAGACTCGGGAACCTTCTGTCCAATTGGGCACATGGCCTGGTGGATAAGGTAGTTAGGTTAAGCCAGTTCTAAGTGACAGTTATCTCTGGATTCCGGGTTAAATCCTGAGAAGAGGCAGTAACATAGAAAAATATTAACACAGCTCCTACACCAGCTATGGTTAGCGGAATGAGAACAGGTATACCCCCGTGGACTAAATAAAGGGTTAGGTTCAAAGTTCCGTGATGGCTCCCGATTACGAGTCCAAAAAGAAGGTTTCCGAGTCCGAGAAGGTTCCAGAGTCCGACAAGAAATACCTGAAGAAAGCCGGAGGGCATATCGGCCGAAACTTTGTACAGATAACAATGAAGATGAGGAGTTTGAGTTTGAGTTTTGTTTAACGGCATATCAACCCCTGTGGGTCATTTAATGCCAAAAAGGTTATTTTGGATTTCAGACTTTAAGGTAGTGGTTCTATGGAGATAATTGGTCATGTTCTGTTATATTTTGTTGAAAAGGTTGCTTTTTTTAATAAAATTTAAAATGTTTTCAAGGTTTGTATTCTTGAAGATGTCTTTCAGGTTTCTAGCTTGATAGTAATTTGCGCGGATATGTTTAAGTCTGTTACAATTTAGAAGGATATGCTTGGTTGTAAGTTGTACTTTGCATGTTGGGCACACTGGGGCACCCTCCCCTTTTAACAGGTACGAATGGGTAATGTGGGTGTGCCCAATACGCAATCTGGCGAGTATTACTTCTTCTCTTCTAATACTTCTGTGGGCTATCGGCCACTCTCCAATAACTTCCTGTATTTCATGGAGCTTGTTTTGAGTCAGATTGTCCCATGATTTCTGCCATTTGTCTAATATAAATTTGTTTATGGTTGGTTTCAGATCTGTATATGGGATTTTAGATTTGCTCATATGTGTCTGAAGTGCCTTTCTTGCGGCTTTGTCTGCCTTTTCATTTCCTTGGATACCAATGTGACTTGGTATCCAGAAGAATATAATGTTATTATTTTCAGAGAGGGTGTTTAGTTTGTTTAGGAGCTTCGTGATCAGAGGAGATGATGTGTTTTTGTTATGTAGTGCTAATAGGACTGATTTAGAGTCCGTGCATATAATAAATTTGGAAGCTTTGTGATTTGCTATGATATTCATAGCTAGATCAATGGCTGTAGTTTCTGCACTGTAGATTAAGGCTTCATTTGGTAGGCGTTTTAAGGATTCTTGTTTTTGAGACAAGATGAGGACAATAGTCCGAATAACGCAGATAATACTAATCATCAAGCCTCATCTCAAACATTCAGAGAAAGCGTTGACATGCCGTAAAATCCAAAAAAGAAAAAGAAAAAGAAGCGATGACGGGTTGTCATGGCAATCAAATCAAACAATTTGGTGTATGATTTGTCAAAAAAGTATTAATAATAATTTAAAAATTATAATAAAAATAATTAAAAATAATGATTAAGAATTAATTTAAAAATAATTGAATAATTAATAAAAAAAATAAACAATTTAGAAAAATTATTAAAAATTAATTAAAATCATTCAAAAAATAATTAATTTAAAAAAACAATTAAATGATTAATTAAAAATAATTAAAAGATAGAAAAATAATAATAATAAACAATAATTGTTCTATTCAAAAGAATTAATTAGATTATCAATTTTTCTTTTTTTTAAATACTAAAACTCATTTTAACCCCGACCAAATTGGAAAAGAATTATCATGATATATTAGTGAGATTAAGTAAGGCGAAAAAATATTATCTGGATTGAACAGCTGCAAACAAGGATCGAACTTGCGATAGCGTCAGACTGTAGTTTTTAAACTATGACCTGTAAGAAAAAAAAAACCTTTCTTGGTTTTACTCACGCCCAATGCTTTTCTTTTTTCTTTTTCTTTAAGAAATAAAAGCCTATAAAAGTAAACCATATTTATTTTTAACGGGTCATTTTTATATATCAATATCTATTAATAATGGAGATGCGCTTTCAGTTTTTGTCTGTAACAAAAATTACGTCACTGCTTACATCACATTACCCAAAATTGTCATAGCATAGAATAAAATTTATTCTACGATTTTTGGCATGTTCAAATTTTGAATGTATTTATTCAATAAATACACTCAAAATTTGAACATGCAACATTAGACAGTCCTCAATGTTTTTTTAAAACAAGTTTTAATAAATACATGACTGGTATTATATATCTATATATAGTTCGTTTTATTTTGATATATATTTAAAGTTTACATTTCAAATTGTTTTATTTTTTTAATCCTTTAATGAATTTGATGATTTTACTTACTTAGGGTACAAACTCGCAGACATTGAATTTTTTACTCCCACCCCTCAGGCAATATGTTTCAAAAATCTATTTTTACATCGCCCGGGGGGGGCGTTTTTTATTTTGTATTAGTATTCTTAATTCTTCACTGAGGTAAAAAGGTATTAACCGAGGATTAGAATGGTAACTTAGTGAGAAGAATTAACGTGAGAGAAAATAATATAATCTAGATTGAAATACCAACAGTAATGGTTTGTTTCTTGATTGATTTTAACGGCATATCAACCCGTCTGGGGTTATGTCATACCTAACCGTTAGGAAGTAATATATGTTGCGTATTTACATTTGTACTTTTTTAGTAATGGTTTTAACAATGTGTTATCACCATTGGGATCATTGCTTTGATTAGGCCTTGTGGAACGTCAGGAAAAAAAGTGCTCATATACTTTGAAAAGAAAATTACTATTCATGGTTAGTACATTATAATTAATTGTTTGATTTTAACAGCATACGAACCCGTCTGGGGTTATGTCATGCCTAACGGTTAGGAAGTTATGCATATCTTGTATTTATATTTATACTGTTTAGTAATTGGTTTTAACAATGTTTTAGCATTATTGGGGATTATGTTGTATTGTATTGATTAAGTTCATGTCTATATTCTATGGTATAATTTTATTTCCCTCAAAAAGAACAGAATATCCTCCATGTTGATATTTTCAAATAGATCTTTCATATTGTTTGCTTTAGAATAAACGGTTTCTGATGTGAGCAAAAAAAAAACTGAATTCCATGAATAAGTGTTTAACTGACAGTAAGGATCGAACTTGCGATAAACTGAGACTAGTTTTCAAATTATTACCTGTAAGCAGGAACCCGGATGACGAAACACCTTATTTGATATTGGTCACACCCAATGCTTTTCTTTTTTTTAATATAAGTAAAAAAAAAAAATTAAAAATAAAAAAAATTAAAAAAGAAGAAAAAGCCTATAAAAACAGACCATATATACTTTTTAACGTTTTAACTTAGAATATTAATTCATTTTTAATCCTTAACCGATGGAAACAGGTATTGGCAACGTATTTTAATGTTATTGTTGGTGTATTATCAACTTTTGAACTGGACAATTTACGCTAAAGTATAAGCAAATTGTTCATCAATTCTAGTACCTATCTATCATTTTAAGTATTTTAGTTTTTAAACGTTCGGTTTTACTGTTGAGGAAAAATTTTTAATCTAAAGAAACCAAAAAAAAACGATATAAAATGGCTGATGGTAAGTTACTTACGATTTTTCTTCTTTTCATTAAAATTGTGACAATCTTTGTTGGTCTATATAATTGCAATGCCACTCTTTTTGCAAACAACTGGTGATAATCATTTGTAAACAATCATAGCTTCGATTAAATATTCTTAATACAAATACTTTGCATAAAGTTATGATTTAAAATATTATCTATTACTTAAAAAAAATAGTGAAAATAGATCACTAATTAGGACTGAGCCTATTCTAGTAGTGACCAAGGGCTCTTTAGACCAGTGAAATAGATCACTAATTTGAAGACATTTTAAAACCAATAACTTAATCCGAATATTTGATTTCTATATGGATTATCGTCTCTCGTTTATGATCTATAGGTACCACCAAAATAAGTCACCTGACCAGTTTACGCCATATTGAAGGAGAAAACGTAAATATATTTGAACTTTTTTTTTTAAACCTCGCAAAGAATAAATAACAAACATAAAAAAAAGTTGTTAAAAGAAAAAGTTACTTCAAAGATCGAATTATCCGATTATGTAAAAATTACTCACCGTTATCTTGAAAAATAAGTAAAACAACCCGTTTTTTTTTGTTTTTTTTTACGATAGGTCTTTATTGATATTTTTAGCAGAATTCTGTATACATGTTTTTTTTTTTTTTTTTTTTTTTTTTTTTTTTAAATTAAAATACTCTCGCCTAGAAACTCCTAAAAATCACCTTACATTATTATTCAGACTCTTATCTTTACAGAAAAAAAAGTAACAATCGTTTTTTATCGGTTCATTTTTTTTCATATTTCATAAAATGAAATAGGGGGTGGGTACACCTCGTAAAAATGTATTTCCCCAAATATATTTAAGGAAAAACGATTTCAGACACCTTTTCATTAAAAGGTAAGTAATTATGGACATTTTTGTGAACATCGGACCATTAATTGATTGTTCAAAGAATTTTTTTCTTTTTGAAAGTCGATATTCAGAACTTATTTTTTGGCTACGTAAAATTTCAATTGATTTAACGATGCAAAAATGTAAACATTACTTTTTCGTTCATAATTTTCATTATTTCTGTAAGCTGAACAATTTTTTAAAAATCATCAGGAGTTGTTTTAATATTCCTTCTTTTGAATGGACAAACCATTTTAAGATAATACTAACCTTTATGCAATTTTTATTGTGTTAAATATGGGGGGGGGGGGTAAATTTCACAGGGAAAATTGGTGGTACGTAATGATCTATATGTAAAAGTAAAGTCAATGGGTCGGCCTAAAGTCGGTATCAGCCAGTCAGAGAGGGAGTCTATCCCCTTTTCAATAGCACTAGACCAAGGAGATTGTATTTAGCATCTGAGGTGGAGCACCACATCTACTATCAGCTCCTTACTTTACCGCACAGATCCCTGTGCTACTCATACGCTGCGTTGGCGAAGACCGGTATCGAACTAGGAACCTTGTGGTTTCTAGTCGAACGCTCTACCGACTGAGCTAAACCGGCCCCTCTATATTTCTTTTTGAATCGCCAATAAACAAAGATGGGACAATAAAAAAAAAAGTAAATCTTTTGTCCGAAACAAAATATCAGGATTTTTATTATTTTTTAGTAATCCTTACTATCATATTACCGACATACTACGAAAGATCGCAAAAATAAAATTTTAAAAAGGGTAAATCCATGTTGTTGTTTCAGGAGTAGCGCTAACAATCATTTTACCAACATACTACGAAGGATCGTAATTTTTTTTAATAAAACTAGCAAATATATGCACCCTCCGGGTGCAAGTATTTAAGTTTTAATGTAATGAAATATCGTATTAAATTAGAAAGTCTAATAAGAAGGCAGATAAAAAGATTTGAAACAGAGTGGGGATATAATCGAAAAATAGAAATGAAACTTACTCTTCCATCACTCCCGTCTTTCATTGCTGAATTTTATTTATTTAGTTAAATTAGGAAATAAATAATAAAATGAAGAGATGTTTGCTTATATTCATTAAAATAAAACCAAACAGTTAGAAATCAATAATACTAAGCACATATTTAATAAAATCACATTTTTAATATCAATATGCAAATTAGCCTTCCCGTTCACACTGCAAACTGCTATTTTTTGTATATATAAATACAATTGCATGTTATTTGTATGAAGATATGGACAACACTAATAAAAAGGTGAAGCAATTTTATTAATAATTGAGGTTTAAATATAAATAAAATCATGGAGAATGTGATGTAAATAACTATGTTAATTGTGACTCGATTAGTAATATAGTTTCGGCTACAGACAGAAAAACACGCAATCTCCATTATAATAAGATATATATATATAATAAGATATGAAAAAAAATGAATCGGCAAGAAACGATGTTTACATTCTTTTTCTATAAAGATACGAGTCTGAATAATTATATCAGAAGGTTTTTAAAAGCCTCAATGCCAAAGTCTCTTTTTTTTTCTTTTAGTCAAAGAACTATGAATACATAATTCTGCTAAAAACTTTCCATAAAGTACTGACCGTGTTGTGAATAAACGGACTGTTTGACTTATTTTTCACGATAATGATGAGTAATTTTTTCCCCATTCGGATAATTTGATATTTGAATGAATAGTTTTGCTTTGTAACAACTCTTTATGTTCGTTATTTCTTTTTTGCGAGATTAAAAAAATAAAGTTCAAAAATATTTGTTTCCTCCTTCAATATGGTCTAAACTGATCACGTGATCTCTTTTTGGGGGGTACCTCGTATATAGAATTCAATCCCGTAAGTAAAATGTGAATGGAAAGTCGTTCAAAATAGGTGGGTGTATAATTATTTGCTTAGCTTAGATGTGACACAAGGCCACATAATGGAGCACCCAGTGAGAATCGAACTCGCTAACAATGGTCTACGCGTCTAGCTTGCTAACCATTACATTACGTGAGACGCTCAAATAGGTATGTATATGTTTGTTTAATAGAAAATATTTATATTGATAATAAAATGAATAATGTATAAAAGTGGACAATCAGAAAAACAAACTTTTGTTTGAACTAAAGGTTTCTCTTATTTTTTTTCTGTTGGCCATAGGTGGCGACCCGTGATGCTTAAGGACGGAGTCATGGCGGATGAGCAGTTCATGATCTGCAACACTCCATTTAGAACCCCCCCCCCTGATCAATCGGCTGGTCACGTCAAGCCCTAGCACCTATATGATTTTCCAATGAGAACTGAATAAAGGGTTGTGTTTAACGTTCCATGATGGCTCCCGATTACGACAAGAAGTTTCCCGCGTTCACCAGTATTAGCTGACAATTTTTGTATCAATACATACAGCGGCTCAGAGTGGACAAGGGAGCAATGGTGATGAAGGGGTGCTCCACATTCCTCAAACCTCCAAAACTGGAACCTCACCATCAGATAGTTTAACGTCATTCCCAGGACATGTAGACTCTCAGCCACCGCCTTCTAGCACCCATATGATAAAAGGGGTTGGGGCTTGCCATTAGGGCAATAGGGTTGGGAAAATCATATAGGTGCTAGGGCTTGACGTGACCAGCCGATTGATCGGAGGGGGCCTCTCCGACCGCCCGTCTAGCCCAAGATAGGGCCAAAGTGGAGTATTGTAAGTCATGGACTGCTCATCCACCTGGGTTCTATCCTTTAGCATCACGGGTCGCCACCCACGGCCAACAGGTGGCCCCATTGGGGGAGTCTTACCCCTCTGCAGAGGTGCAGTTGGTGCATTCTAACGCCCCAGCCGACAGGGCGGCAATATAATTGGTAAAGAAAATGATAAAGTAACAATGGTGTTGTGTTAACCTGTATTTTATTCTTGAATTTTCGAGATAAAATCTCTTTTTCAGAAGATCACTGGAACTGAAGTCGTCTTGTTATGGCATTCATTTATTTTAACTAGAAATGCCACAAGACGACTTCAGTTCCAATGATCTTCTGAAAAAGAGATTTTATCTCGAAAATTCAAGAATAAAATACAGGTTAACACACAACACCATTGTTACCTTATTATTTTTTTTCTTTACACCTGCATTGTGATAGCCTTCAAAATCAACCTTCAAACCAATATATACAAAATGCTTCAAGCAAATTATAAAACTCTCTTTTATATATATATATGGGAGGATATGTGCTTTTTAATTTTAGTCAGACCTAATTTTTTTTTTTTTTTTGAAAGTTAATTCATTTATGTTTAATTAGGCGGGATTTAAACTACTTAAATGTGAGGCTAAACAAATCGAGAAAAATCAATCTCTGAATATATATTTCGACCTCCCGCCTAATTAAACATAAATGAATTAACTTTCAAAAAAAAAAAAATTAGGTCTGACTAAAATTAAAAAGCACATATTCTCCCAAATATACTGTCGGCTGAAAATAGCTAAAAGTTGTTAACATTTGCGTCGTGCGATAAAGTCTCCAAAGTGGAACATAGAATGCTACTAATACCTAAACAAAGCGAGACAAAATTGCGATTTCTGTTTGGCGTGATGGTAAGATACCGGCGTGCCGTTTCGGCACAAAGGGATCAAGTCACACGCTAGGCGGTCCTCGTATCTATAACTCTGCTGATGAGACCTAATAGGTCGAAATATATATTCAGAGATTGATTTTTCTCGATTTGTTTAGCCTCACATTTAAGTAGTTTAAATCCCGCCTAATTAAACATAAATGAATTAACTTTCAAAAAAAAAAATTAGGTCTGACTAAAATTAAAAAGCACATATCCTCCCAAATATACTGTCGGCTGAAAATAGCTAAAAGTTGTTTATATATATATATATATATATATATATATATTCAAAACCGAAAATCAAAACAAAATAAAACGGAAAAGATCTTATTTATAAAACAAAACAATAAACCTAAATTTAATTTAATGGGACGTAAATAACGGAAAAGTTATGTGAAGGGGATTTTATGGTTTCTGATAAGAGTCGCTAAATAAGGGGATATATTAAAGAAACCTTGTCTTTGGGGTATGGTTTTATGGGTAAGAATAACACAAGATTCCATAATTCTACGCAGTGTTTTATCATGTATGTGGGTTAATATTTTGGCACCTTTTGAAATCAAAAGTATGATTGAGATCAAAGATGTTTAGCTAATGCATTGTTTTGGAAACCACGTTTAATGTGATATTTGTGTTCCCGATAGACGTTTAGTTAAGGATCGGGAAGTCTCCCCTACATATTTCTTGTTACATTTTAAACAGTCAATAGTGTAGACTCCAGCTTCAGAATGTGTGTGTCTGGGGTTATTTTTATTTTGAAGAATGTTCTTCACTGTCTTCGTGGAGTGAGCGACAGTTTTTATACCAATCTTACTTAAGTTTCTATTTCATTTTATGCAGTAATAGGATTT